>CAHIKZ030002244.1:205000-304151 GCA_903632075.3 Acanthosepion pharaonis | reverse complement strand
GTCTGAACGTTCTACTGGTCTACCAAGATCTTCTCTTGTTGATATATTACGGTTATAAATATATTTCAACAGTTATACACACACACATTATATATATATATATATATATATATATATATATATATATATATATATATATACCTGCCTTATAAGAACGACTGCATTTTATTAAAATATCTATCTATCTATCTATCCCTCTGTCTGTCTGTCTGTCTCTCTCTCCCTCTCCCTCTCTCTCTCTCTCTCTATATATATATATATATATATATATATATATATATATATATATATATACAAACAGCGCAATGGCTAATAGATAATTTGGATAATTCGGACAAACTAAATGCCCCCCACACACAAACAAAAAATAATCAGGTGCCAGAAAAAAATGGTATAGTTGAAAGTTTACCGATTTTAGTTTTGCACAAAACAAAAACACAATACAAAACTGTACAGAATTACATTGATCGTCATTTTAAGTTAAATATTTATAATAGGAACTCATACGCGAGGGCGCCCTCACATACATGTGTGGCACCTTGCATTATTAGAAATAGAGTAGAGATGATTGGTAGAGGCTTAGTCAATTGTACAGAATTATGGGAGCCGATAGTAAAGAGATTCTCTAATGTCACCTTAAATAAGATGCCAGTATTAATGAAGCCAATAGAAAAGATCGATATGGATCACTTAAGGGATAAGTTAAGTGCGTTGGGAGACGAAGGTGTAGCTTGGGAAGACGATGAGCAGATCGCGATAAGTTGGTCAATAGTAATGGGTACATTCCTAGTTATAGCCCTCGGGGTGTAATAATATGGAAGATTAAGAGTAAGAGAAGATTAGCGAACGACAGTCTAGTGAGCATGCAACAACTCGAGAGGGAGACGCCGAGCGGTGTTCCTCACTCAGACAGGACTGGCGAAGAAATTGCTGGAAGACCAATGGAGGAGGCTGGCGTGAGACCACCACGTGCGGCGGAAAAAACCTCCCACAGCAGAGAGGAAAACATTGACCAAGAAGAACAAACCCTAATGAACACATCTGCACCTACAGACACACGCACACATTTCATTGCATGTAGAACAGAAGAAAATGAAAAGAACATTTCATTGCATGTAGAACAGAAGAAAATGAAAAGAACATTTCATTGCATGTAGAACAGAAGAAAATGAAAAGAACATTTCATTGCATGTAGAACAGAAGAAAATGAAAAGAACATTTCATTGCATGTAGAACAGAAGAAAATGAAAAGAACATTACATTGCATGTAGAACAAAAGAAAATGAAAAGAACATTTCATTGCATGTAGAACAGAAGAAAATGAAAAGAACATTTCATTGCATGTAGAACAGAAGAAAATGAAAGGAACATTACATTGCCTGTAGAACAAAAGAAAATGAAAAGAACATTTCATTGCATGTAGAACAAAAGAAAATGAAAAGAACATTTCATTGCATGTAGAACAAAAAAGAAAATGGAAAGAACATTACCCTTGCATGTTAGAAAGTAGAATAGAAGTGCATGAGACAAATGCATGGTGCATGTTAAATGATGTAATTGGGTTTAGGTGTCATTTACGGGTAAATGACAAATCGGTTAGGGAGGATTGTGGCACCTTGCATTATTAGAAATATTCATAGAAATATGATTTAATTTTTTCTTACTCGGTTACTAAACAGGTTGTTAATTTTTTTTTTAAACGGAAAATAACTGAGTTGAAAATAATTCACTAAGAGTGTACTAGACGATCCTAAGGAAAGAAGAAGAAAAGGAAGGAAGGGAAGAAAAGAAAGAAAGAGAAATTTATGACGCATGACCCAATTGAGGGTGGAGATAGGAGTCAGAAAGAGATTTAGGTCAGCGTCTTGGCCGATTTTCGAAAGTCATTTTGGTAAGAATGTCGGTCAGAGCACCTAGCCTACTTTTGCATGGAAAGACACCTTATCAATTTGGATAAAGAAAATTTTGGGAACAATGAAACAATTTTTAATCAGGAAAAAGTGTCTTTGGGTTGAGGGGAGTGACCGGTGGAACGATATACAGACCTGTTAAGAATTGGACACCCACGTTAATAAAGTAGAGACATTTCAATGTAGATAATTAAGATTTTCGACTATCAGGTAAAACAAAGAGGTAAAAAAGAGGACAATTGCTTTTGGCTCACAGAGGGCGCCAAGAAGGCGGAAAAGATCCTTTCTAAAGTCAAGACTAATTAGCAGCGGGCTGTTTGACAAAGTCCAGGTGAGAGAAAGCCAAAGATTGTCATTTTGCGTACGTGCAAAAAGGGGCAAAATTGGATTTTGTTTTTTTAAACAAGAACGATGTAACCACGCCCGCAAACAGAGGGGGGAGAGGATGTTCGATCAATAACAATTGGTCGAATACGATCACGTGACCTGCGGAAGAAAAGGAAAGAAATGTTTGATCAATAACAATTGGTCGAATACGATCACGTGACCTGCGGAAGAAAAGGGAAAGAAATGCTCGATCAGGAACGATTGGTTGAAAAGCGGTCACCTGACATACGAGAGACTAAGAGAGATGGATGTGCGCCGCCCCACCAAAGGTACTGCGAGGAAGTAGGGGCGAAAACAATAGCGGTAATGGAGAAGACAGAATTAATGCAGTTTTGGAATTATCGAGAAAACCCCTGACGCCGACAGACCCACCCCAGTTTGTTGCGGCGTCAATATAAGCAGGACCCCAGTCGACAGAAATCAGTTGAGTTGGAGTTGCAGTTGGAGTTGAGAGTTGGACCGCGGGCAGGGATAGAGCCTGAACGCGGCCATCAGGCCCGATTCACTCGCCCCTTTGCGGGCAGAAGAATCCTCAGACAAGAAATCCTTCCAGCCCAAGTCGAAGACAGGAGAACTTCCAGCCCAAGTAGATGAAGAAGAAGATTGCCTGAAAGCCTGAGAAGAATTGGAGCTGCAGACAAGCCGAAAGTCGATGAGAAGTTAAAGTTCAGCTCCGGACGGCAGTGAGAAGAGACCACCTCAGACGACAGAGAGTTGCGGCTAAGTTGAAACAAGAAATCTTCCACCAAGTCGAAGACAGGAAAACTACCAGCCCAAGCAGACGAAGAAGAAGAAATACAACTCAAGTCGGAGAGAAGAATCAACTGCGAATGATCGATAGAAATTAGCCCCAGTGTCGAACTGAACCACACTCCGACATACATACATGATTCTAGAAAGTAGGTAATTCGACATTTTTCTATTGTGTGATAGAAGCTTGGTGCCATAGTCCACAGAGCGGGTCGGGAAATGAGAAAACTTTTGTTTTATGTAACGGACTTTAAGATATAAAAGGTTGTTACCCTTTTTATCAGCAATTTTGTTTGGTGTCGTGAGTTTTTATTTTATTTGTGTTTTGCCACCCCCGTCGGACTCAACTTGTATCGGCCCCGATCCCTGCTGGTCCCGTCTGTCTAAGATCTAAACACAGCGTGGGTAGACAGACCGGAGATCGGTATAGTTGCTTTAGTGACCAGGTATTGGAAGCGAGTCGGGAAAGGCGAGGCTGGTGATCATCTGACCAAAGGGTTGGAGCGGCACGCTTGGACCCAGGAGGAGCGACCAGGAGGAGCGACGTCACCGTTGGCGCCGTAACCAAAGGATCCGACACTGGGCCAGGTGTGTAACCGTCACAAGTGGTGCCGTGACCAACGGATCAACCCTGAGACAACCACGTCACATATGGTGCCGTGGTGACCGAGGGATTTCAGCCCTGAGAAGACCACGATCGACCGCCGTTGCTGAAAATTCAGACAGAACTCAGAACGACCCGGGACCAAAGGAAAAGAAAGAACAGAATCGTCTGTAAGGTAGGACACCTTGTTTTGTTTCCCAACCTCGATTGTTGCTGTATAGACTGTCTTTCTCTGTAGACATGTCAGATTATGAGTCGGATAGAGCAGTGGGGGGTGAAGAAGAAGTAGGGCGGGGGGTTGTCAGTGGATCTAAGGAAGCTGTTGGGTGGACCGAGGGTCCCAGTATTTGATGGCAGCGGGAAGGAGTTTAGGAACTGGCTGGCAATCCTCGAGAAGAGCCGAACCATCTACGAGCTCTCGGACCAAGAAACCCTGTACCTGGCATACGATGCCACAAAGGGAAAAGCGTCTGAGTTCGTAAGGGGGGCTCGTGGAGAACCAACCCGCTTGGCTTGGGAAGAAATAAAAAACTGCTGACCAAAGAGTTCGCCGACGAAGGTACGGCCATAGAGGCCATGAGGGCCCTTTTAAAACTGACACAGCTACGGGATGAAACCCCGGGAGAATTAGGGCCCGAGCAGGGGAAGCTATCGTCATTGGCATTCCCCGAAGTGGTCAGGGATAATGCGGTTATGCAGGCTCAACTGGCGGACCTGTATGTAGAGGCGCTGAGCGACGAGCGTGTTCGTCACGACGTATTGAAAGAAGGACCGCTCAGACTGTCGGCAGCGATAGAGCTGGCCAGGGAGAGCCAGGGGGTGTGGGATAAAGTGAAGAGGTGTGGGAAGAAGCAGATACCAAGTCAAGAGGCTGGAAGAAGGGGGGTAGGCGGAAGAGCCCCCGTGTGGAATCAGAGGGTTAAGGAAGAGGTGGATCGGGCAGAATCAGGGGATGAAGAAGAGGACCCCAATAGAAGGGCATGGTCGACCAGGCATGGCTTTTATAAGCCCACGCCGGGTCGATACGGGCTGGTCTGCTGGACCTGTGGGTACGAGGACCACAGGGCGGCGGAATGTCCGACGAAGTGGGGGTTGCCCCCAGACTTCAATCAGGACAGATGCACCAGGTGTGGTAAGAAAGGACTCCTGGCCAAGTGGTGCGGGCTGAGGAAGGGTGCCCCACCGATATTAACAAAGAAGGCTGAGCCAAAGAGACCGGCCCAGGGAAAAAGCCAGCGGGCCACCCCAGAATTAAGAGGGAGGGGTGGCCCAGTTAAAAAAGGAGAGAAATAAAAGCTTGGACCAGTGGGTGGGCGAACCGCTTGAATAAAGGACGGGTTCCCCGAGGATAGACACAAGGCCAACCCAGTTAAAAAGGGAAAGAGCAAAATGTTGGACATGTGGTCGGGCGGGCCACTTTGCGGCAAGCTGTCCAGCAAGAAGGTGCTGGTTTTGCAGGAGGCCAGGACACCTGAAAAGAAACTGTATTCTTAGAAACGGCCATGGGGAGACCGGGAGAGGTCCGGCCAGGGTCGCCCAGGTGCAGGGGCGCAGAACTCCACCTCCTCAAAAAAAAACGAAGATGAATTATTACTACCGGCGCCTATGGCTGGGTTAACCCAAAGGTGGGGACCCAGGAAGAAGAAAGCTCAAGTGTTCTCTTCGCTAACGCAAGAGAGAGAACTATCCTGTAGAGCAGAGATAGGTGGTAGAGAGATGAGGGCTTTGGTGGACACAGGAGCATCTGTGTCATTGATGAGAGAGGAAACATACAGGCGGGTGAAACGGAAGAGAAGGTTACGGGAAGCGGACATAGAGGTCACGCAAGCAGATGGAGCCCCCCTGGAGATAAAAGGAATGGTGAGGCTCCCGGTAAGGATTGGGAAAGTGAAAAGCACCCAAAATTTTTACGTAACCCCCGACCTGTGTACGGAGGCAATCTTGGGAGAAGATTGGCTCCGGAGCCAGAGGGCCCAGATAGAGTTTAATCCTACTGTGTTGGTGGTGAACGGCGAGAGAACGCCATTGGGATGCCCACCAGAGGAAGAGATAACCATAGTGGTGGAGGAAGATGTAAGGTTACCTCCTAGGACCGCAGTGTCGGGAAAAGGGTAGGCTAATGTCAGAAAAAAAAAAGGTACGGAGAGGACCTCTGCAGTTGGTCCCTGTAGAAGGAAAGGGCCTAGAAGATAACGAGGTAACCCTATGCGAAACGGTAGTGGAGGCAGCCGAGTTGGTGCCCATTATGATGGTGAACCAGGCCCAAAAGACTATCAAGGTTAGGAGAGGGAGAAGATAGGGAGAGCGCTTCCCCTACGAACTCTGAATCGGGTGAGATTCGAGGAGGAACGAAGGAAGCTAGTAGAGCAAACAAAAGGAATCTTAGATGAGGATATATTAGCACCGGATGAATTTAGAACCAGAGTGGGGGGTCTGTTAAGGAACAATCGAGATGTGGTGGCCCAGTCAGACAAGGAGCTGGGTCAGACCCACACAGTCGAAATGAAAATCGACACCGGAGACCACACCCCTGTGAAATTAAAACCCTACCGAACACCTATACATAAAAGACCCCTTGTAGAAGAGGCAGTAGAGGAAATGTTGGAAGCTGGGATGATCGAAAGATCGATCTCTCCTTGGAGCTTCCCAATAGTAATAGTAGGTAAGAAAGATGGCGGCCACCGTTTCTGTGTAGATTTTAGAAAGCTGAATTCTATATCGAAGCCGTTGGCGGTGCCATTGCCATTGATAGACGACATTTTGGCATTATTAGGGAAGGCAAAGTACTTCTCTACGTTGGACTTGAGGTCCGGGTATTGGCAGGTAGCCCTGGATGAGGCTGACAAGGAGAAGGCCGCATTCGCGTGTCACCTGGGACTGTTTCAGTTCAGAGTGATGCCATTCGGTTTAGCTAATGCCCCGGAGTCTTCCAACAGCTAATGTCAATAGTGTTAGGAGGATACGAGAGCTTTGCCATGGCGTATTTGGACGATATCTTGATATTTTCGGAGACAGTGGAACAACACTTTTTCATTTAAGACAGGTGTTGGGAAGGTTGAGGAAACACGGATTAAAATTGAAATTGTCAAAGTGTCAGTTTCTGAGGGAAGAAACTAGGTATTTAGGCTTCGTCATAAACGGAGACGGTATTAAACCCGACATGGATAAGGTAAAGGTCATAAGGGAAATGCCAGAGCCTAAGACAGTGAGGCAGGTAAGAGGTTTTATAGGAGCTATAGGCTACTACCGGCGCTTCGTCCCGGCATTTTCAAGAATTGCCATACCGCTAGTGGCCCTGACGAAGAAATACGCTAGGTTCAAGTGGACAGAGGACTGTCAACGAGCATTTGATTCGCTAAAGGAACAGTTGACGACCGTTCCACTGCTGACGTATCCAGACCTCAGCAAGCCCATGATATTATACACGGATGCCAGTGAGCAGTGTGTAGGGGCAGTACTTACCCAGCCGTGTCCTGATAAGGAAGGACCAGTGCCAGGTATACCAGAGGAAGTACCGATATACTTCCTCTCCCATAAGCTCTCAGAGACACAACAGAGGTGGCCAGTAATAGAGAGGGAAGCATATGCTATCATGTATGCTCTCCAAAACTGGACTACTATTTAAATGGTGCGGTCTTCACTATAAAGACAGACCACAAGCCTCTGCAGTACCTATTGCAGGCAGAGGGACAAATAATAAGAAAATTCAAAAGTGGGCACTTAAGTTAAGTGGCTACCACTGTAAGATAGAGTATTTGGCAGGAAAGGAAAACACGTGCAGATTTACTCTCAAGAATACCGAAACAACTGGAAGAAAGATCTGTAAGGGTAGAACAGGGAGTAGATGATAAAGCCTATAGAATAGGAGTAATTAACTCTAATAAGCTAAAAGATCGCCCTATATTAGAATCGGACGAAGAAGGGGACGCCCAGATAATAACCGATCCCTACTGGACAGAGGAATTGAAAAGGAGCAAGCAGACAGTGAAATAGCTGCTCTGAGAGAGAAGGTGAAGGCAGGAGAGACCACCAAGTATGCCATAATAGAGGAAAGGCTGTATTATCTCTCAGGAAGGATGAAGAAGTCAAACCCAAGTTGTATGTGCCCAAAAGTTTAAGACCAGAGATATTGGAACAGTGCCACGAAAGGTTGGGTCACATGGGAATTGATAGGACATGTGATCTCATAGGAAGAAAGTACTATTGGCCCAAACTGTACGGAGAAGTCACTAACTATGTTCGAGTTGTGTAGTGTGCCAGTCGCAGAGCAGAAGGCAGGAAATGGCACCCTTGGAGGAAACAGACGTACCAAACTTCCCCTTCGAGAAAGTGAGTATGGATGTATCAGGACCATATGGGGAAACTGCACAAGGAAACAACTATATAGTGAGTTTTGTCGATTGGCTAACAAATTGGCCTGAGGCATTTGCAGTACCAGACAAGAAGGCCAGAACTGTGGCCGGGTTGATAATAAGCGAAATCTTCCCTAAGTATGGTGCCCCTGTGCAGTTGGTAACAGATAATGGCACGGAGAATGTGAACAGCATCATGAGAGAGGTTTTGACAGGTTTGAATGTAGAGCACATAAAAACATCCCCATATCACCCCCAGGGAAATGCTAAAGTGGAAAGGTTTCATAGAACCTTGGGAGATGTATTGGCCAAGTTGGTCAGAGAAAACATTGGAAATTGGGACTTGTATTTGACGCAGGCTCTGGCGGCCGTGAGGTTTACGATAAACGAAACCTCCAGATTTTCTCCTTATTTTTTGTTGTTTGGCAGAGACGTGGTCCTGCCTGTAGATAACCTACTGAAGCCCCGAAGAAGGTATATGGGAGAAGATCATCATCAACTATTGCTGGAACAGCAACATAAGATATTCGTACAGGCCAGAAGAAGAATAAAGAGGGCCCAGAAGAAAAGAAATGAGAGGGTGAATGCTGAAAGAAAGGTGGTAGAATTGAAGGTTGGAGACCCTGTCTACTATAAAATCCACCAGAGAGAAGGAAAACTGGACCAGAGATGGGAACCGTACTACCGGATAGTAGAGCAGACGGGCCCAGTATCATATGTAATATGGGATCAAGTGGCAGGACGAGCGAGGAGAGTTCATGCCAATGATCTGAAGAAGGCTGAAAAGCTAACCTGGAAATGAGCGAGCCGAGGCCTAAGAAGACAAGGAAAAGGAAGGTAACTCTGGTTGAACCGGAAGGAATGGAGACGGAGGAAGACTCCGAAGAAGATGAGGAGATAGGTCAACTTGACCAGATAAACGAAGCAGTCCGAGTGACAGAGTTGGAACCCTCAGCGGGGATTAGCGATGTTCAGTCGTCGACTGAGTCAGTGCAGAGAAGACCCCGTGAAATTGCCATCGCACCCCCATGTCCGAAGAAAAGGAAGAAAAAGACGAAGAGGTCCAAACAAGCAGTCGAAGGCTCTAAAAGGAGGCACCCTGAACAAGACGAAGGGTCCAGCGAGTGGGAGGAGGAGGATCAAATACCCCTTTCCCAGCTTAAGGAAAGGATAAAGAACAGGAGAAGTTTACACATAGAGTCGAGATGTATCGAAGACATTCAAGGCGAAGACTCTAAACAGGAAGAAGAATCAGGGGATGAAAAGAGGACAAAAACCTCCTGGACGGGAGTTAAACACAGAAAGAAGGTTAGAGGTTGAACAGGAATCACCTCAGAAGATGAGATCAGGGAGGAGAAGAACCCCAAATCTCAGTAGAACAAAAGGGCTGTGCAGAATAGGAGCATTTAGTGTCGACAGATAGCGACACTGGCTCATCCAAAATCCTATTGGCTGACTATGGTAGATGTGAGTGGAGGGAATGGAGATGCGGGCTGCACCTCACGAGGAACGGAAGATCATTGGCATTATTGATTGGCCACCAGTGGTGTCATGAAGTACGACCTTTAGAGTGGGCGCCACGCACACCTGACCAGACCATTCTGTCTGCTAGAGGTTAGTTAGGGGAGGGAAGAGCAGAACTAAGAGAAAAGTTATGAAATGATTGAGTGATGAGTCGAGCGAGACTAAGTGATTGTGAAGAATAACAACAAGAGAATTTGTTACCTTTCAGGAATGATAGCAAGGTACAAGGTGGAAGCAGACTACATAGCATTAAATTCGGGGAGAACGAAATTCATGTTGCTGTCAGCTGAAGAAGCTAGAAGGTGTAGAGATGATACCCTGGGGACTTGTACCTCGTTAAGCCCTATCTATAAAACTGGTAACCGCAGACTGTGCATACTAGAATTGTTTGAAGGGAGAGGAGAAGGAATCAAAAGAATCTGCCAAGTAGAGGTATTAACAAACTCGGCATTACCACAAGCTATCAGTGTTTCAGACGGGGTGTGGGCAGTAGCCACACAGAAACATATCAGCCTGTCTAGGGTATGTGGGGGAGAGTCCACAAGGACATTAAGAATAAGGCCACCGTTATCCCTGGTGTCGCTACCCATGGGATGTTCGGCGGTTGGGGTGTCCATCTCCTTGCCCCCCTATTACCAGATGGAAGAAAGGTATGAAGAAAAAGATTCACTCATAGAGATGATTGGTAGAGGCTTAGTCAATTGTACAGAATTATGGGAGCCGATAGTAAAGAGATTCTCTAATGTCACCTTAAATAAGATGCCAGTATTAATGAAGCCAATAGAAAAGATCGATATGGATCACTTAAGGGATAAGTTAAGTGCGTTGGGAGACGAAGGTGTAGCTTGGGAAGACGATGAGCAGATCGCGATAAGTTGGTCAATAGTAATGGGTACATTCCTAGTTATAGCCCTCGGGGTGTAATAATATGGAAGATTAAGAGTAAGAGAAGATTAGCGAACGACAGTCTAGTGAGCATGCAACAACTCGAGAGGGAGACGCCGAGCGGTGTTCCTCACTCAGACAGGACTGGCGAAGAAATTGCTGGAAGACCAATGGAGGAGGCTGGCGTGAGACCACCACGTGCGGCGGAAAAACCTCCCACAGCAGAGAGGAAAACATTGACCAAGAAGAACAAACCCTAATGAACACATCTGCACCTACAGACACACGCACACATTTCATTGCATGTAGAACAGAAGAAAATGAAAAGAACATTTCATTGCATGTAGAACAGAAGAAAATGAAAAGAACATTTCATTGCATGTAGAACAGAAGAAAATGAAAAGAACATTTCATTGCATGTAGAACAGAAGAAAATGAAAAGAACATTACATTGCATGTAGAACAAAAAGAAAATGAAAAGAACATTTCATTGCATGTAGAACAGAAGAAAATGAAAAGAACATTTCATTGCATGTAGAACAGAAGAAAATGAAAGGAACATTACATTGCCTGTAGAACAAAAAGAAAATGAAAAGAACATTTCATTGCATGTAGAACAAAAAGAAAATGAAAAGAACATTTCATTGCATGTAGAACAAAAAGAAAATGGAAAGAACATTACCCTTGCATGTTAGAAAGTAGAATAGAAGTGCATGAGACAAATGCATGGTGCATGTTAAATGATGTAATTGGGTTTAGGTGTCATTTACGGGTAAATGACAAATCGGTTAGGGAGGATTGTGGCACCTTGCATTATTAGAAATATTCATAGAAATATGATTTAATTTTTTTTTTACTCGGTTTACTAAACAGGTTGTTAATTTTTTTTTTTAAACGGAAAATAACTGAGTTGAAAATAATTCACTAAGAGTTGTACTAGACGATCCTAAGGAAAGAAGAAGGAAAAAAGAAAAAGGAAAAAAAGAAGGAAGGGAAGAAAAAAAAAAAAAGAGAAATATATGACGCATGACCCAATTTTTTTTTAAACAATAGATAGGAGTCATTTTGAAATTAGAAATAATAAAAGAAAAGAAAGGGCCGATTTTCGAAAGTCATTTTGGTAAGAATGTCGGTCAGAGCACCTAGCCTACTTTTTGCATGGAAAGACACCTTATCAATTTGGATAAAGAGAAATTTTTTTAACAATGAAACAATTTTTAATCAGGAAAAAAGTGTCTTTGGGTTGAGGGGAGTGACCGGTGGAACGATATACAGACCTGTTAAGAATTGGACACCCACGTTAATAAAGTAGAGACATTTCAATGTAGATAATTAAGATTTTTCGACTATCAGGTAAAACAAAAAGGTAAAAAAGAGGGACAATTGCTTTTGGCTCACAGAGGGCGCCAAGAAGGCGGAAAAGATCCTTTCTAAAGTCAAGACTAATTAGCAGCGGGCTGTTTGACAAAGTCCAGGTGAGAAAAAAGCCAAAGATTGTCATTTTGCGTACGTGCAAAAAAAAAATGCAAATTGGATTTTGTTTTTTTTAAACAAGAACGATGTAACCACGCCCGCAAACAGAGGGGAGAGGATGTTCGATCAATAACAATTGGTCGAATACGATCACGTGACCTGCGGAAGAAAAAGGAAAGAAATGTTTGATCAATAACAATTGGTCGAATACGATCACGTGACCTGTGGAAGAAAAAAGGGAAAGAAATGCTCGATCAGGAACGATTGGTTGAAAAAGCGGTCACCTGACATACGAGAGACTAAGAGAGATGGATGTGCGCCGCCCCACCAAAAGGTACTGCGAGGAAGTAGGGGCGAAAACAATAGCGATAATGGAAAGACAGAATTAATGCAGTTTTTGGAATTATCGAGAAAACCCTGACGCCGACAGACCCACCCCAGTTTGTTGCGGCGTCAATATAAGCAGGACCCCAGTCGACAGAAATCAGTTGAGTTGGAGTTGCAGTTGGAGTTGAGAGCTGGACCGCGGGCAGGGATAGAGCCTGAACGCGGGCATCAGGCCCGATTCACTCGCCCCTTTGCGGGCAGAAGAATCCTCAGACAAGAAATCCTTCCAGCCCAAGTCGAAGACAGGAGAACTTCCAGCCCAAGTAGATGAAGAAGAAGATTGCCTGAAAGCCTGAGAAGAATTGAGCTGCAGACAAGCCGAAAGTCGATGAGAAGTTAAAGTTCAGCCCGGACGGCAGTGAGAAGAGACCACCTCAGACGACAGAGAGTTGCGGCTAAGTTGAAACAAGAAATCTTCCACCAAGTCGAAGACAAAAACTTCCAGCCCAAGCAGACGAAGAAGAAGAAATACAACTCAAGTCGGAGAGAAGAATCAACTGCGAATGATCGATAGAAATTAGCCCCAGTGTCGAACTGAACCACACTCCGACATACATACATGATTCTAAAAGTAGGTAATTCGACATTTTTTAGGTTGTGTGATAGAAGCTTGGTGCCATAGTCCACAGAGCGGGTCGGGAAATGAGAAAAATTTTTGTTTTTATGTAACGGACTTTAAGATATAAAAAGTTGTTACCCTTTTTTTCATCAGCAATTTTGTTTGGTGTCGTGAGTTTTTTTTTTTATTTGTGTTTTGCCACCCCGTCGGACTCAACTTGTATCGGCCCCGATCCCTGCTGGTCCCGTCTGTCTAAGATCTAAACACAGCGTGGGTAGACAGACCGGAGATCGGTATAGTTGCTTTAGTGACCAGGTATTGGAAGCGAGTCGGGAAAGGCGAGGCTGGTGATCATCTGACCAAAGGGTTGGAGCGGCACGCTTGGACCCAGGAGGAGCGACCAGGAGGAGCGACGTCACCGTTGGCGCCGTAACCAAAGGATCCGACATTGGGCCAGGTGTGTAACCGTCACACATGTCAACACACACACACAAAATCTGATATATATATATATATATATATATATATATATATATATATATATTGAAATATATACGGATATAAATCGTTTCGGACGCGGTCTTTACCTTTTATCAACAAGAAATAATATGATCTGGTTTGTATTATTGTTGTGGAGTAGTTTTCACAGTGGATGCTTGTATTTTAATAAGTCGTCCTAAATTAGGTTCGACGTACAAAACGTTAGGAACTTGGAAAATAAGAGTTAATGACGCAGCAATCTAGTTATGATGGTTGTTACTTCAATGTCCGATATCGTCTGACTTGCTCAATACCACTGACCCCCACGGGCCACTGCTACTAGTCCGTATTATCTGTGGGAGAGTCCATTATAATAGAATTGGTATATGGTATGACAATTATTTTTTTCTATTAATAAAGAACCTCTAGTAGTAGTTATTTATATTTTATCACTATCCCAAGTTGAGGCGCGTGGAGACATAGGAGTTCACACAGACTTAAGAGACTTCCTCAAAGTTGAAGTCTTGAAGAACTTCTTCCCTGGCAACAACTACAATATCTTAACAACAAAACTAAAAAAAAAAACGTCCGTTTTGAATTAAAAAAAAACAACCATAACATTGTGATAAAACGAGTTGACAAAGCTAATAGATATGTAATTTTGGATAAAGCCGATTACCACAAAGAATTACAGAACATCATTGACGACCCAACTAAATTCACCAAACTGAATAGAAATCCCACGGAGATTCTAAAAAGGTCCGTTAACAATCTAATAACAGCTCACAACGCGGAAGTAGGTTACCTGAAAACCCCAAACAATCATTGGGGTCTAACAACCTGGATATTTATATGGAAATATAAAAACTCATCAACCCAGATACCCTCTACGGTCACTCATTTCTTAGATCCCAACATCTATCTACGAGCTATCAAAATTCCTGAACGACATCATTCCTTACCTATCCAAGGATTACAGCATCACATCCACCCATGAATTCCTCCAAATTTAAAAAAGAGAACTATTAAACCAAACCAAGGTATCATAGCCTCACTTGACGTCGAAAACTTATTTACAAACATCCAAATCGATCAAACTATTGATATTATCCTTAATTCTGTGTAGACTAATAACTCTTCCCCTCTGCCATCCATCAAACCATCTATACTCAAAAAATTGCTACAAACATGCACAAACAATTCCCATTCTATGACCATACTGGCAACATTTACACACAAACTAATGGTGTTAGTATGGGAACTCCACTCGGTCCGGGCTTTTCTAATTATTACATATCACATGTAGGAAATATGATATTTAAACATGTCTCTAAACCTAAAATATGTCCGCTACGTAGACGATATTTTTATTTTAGCAAATGGCACTAAAGAAATAGATACAGTTAAGACAACATTTGAGAAAAACTCCGTCCTTAACTTTACCTACGAACTTAGTCAAAAAAAACAAACTCCCATTCTTAGATGTTCTCGTAGAATATAATAATGACACTTTTATTTCCTCATTACAAAAAAAAAAAAAATCACTAGCAGAAACTCTTGTCACCTTAACTTTAAAAGTGAGTGCCCACTCAGATACAAATTTGCAGTAAACTTCCTAAAAAAGAGCACACCAGAATTAATCCTCTTGACTACTCTTCCTTAAGGAACTCAATAATGTAAAATATACACTAATTAACAATGGCTTCCCCTAACCACTTTATAGACAACCAAATTAGAATATTTGTCCACAAAGTAAATAACAACGATAGTGAACATATAGACAAAAATTGCATAAATATTTTCTACAAAAAGCAAATGCCCATTAACTACAAACAAGATAAATATTCACTTAAAAATATTATAAAGAAATACACTACCCCAATTAACCCGAATAAAAAAATCAAATTAATTATCTACTATAAAAAAAATGAAGACAGCTAACCTTATATTCAATAATAATAACACACCAGCTAAGTCAAAATTACAACGAACGGACATTATGTATCAGTTAAAATGTCCCTTAAGGAACTATGTTCCTGAACAGACCGAACCAATAAATAATTACATCGGTAATAGAACCACATGACAATCCAGACGTCTTACGTTACACCTATCTGACCAGAGCTTAAACATACACACACAAATCTACGAGATTCCATTCGAAATGTACTAGTAGAAAACATAGACATAATAACCTCTTTCACCTGTAAAAAAGATAAAAAAATAATGGAAGCCCTAATAAAAAAAATTGTGATTTAATAATTTAATTTGTCAAACACGGAATTTTTTTTGCTCACCGTGTTTGGAAACTAAAACATCTTTATAAAACACTAAAAACATACACTTGTCGCACATACTAAATTAGAATGAAAAAAATAAAATCATCCTTGACGATGGCTAAAAGTATAGACGAAAGCGCTCGGAACTATAGAATATTTGGACAGTTTCTACACACAATGTGTCCAAAAAAAAAAACCTGTTCAAACACAAGAAAAATTAAATAAAAAGCTAAACCGTAATATCTTGTCTGTCATTTTTAATGAAACATGCATAAATGAAGGATTGCTGAATAAATACAAATATATATATATATATATATATATATATATATATATATATATATATATATATATATATAATTCTTTATTTAAAATATATTCCAACACGCTACATAAGAGTTCTCATGTTTCAAAACAAGACCCGAAAACTTCAATATAATTATTTGAATTAAATTGAATTAAAGCTCTGTTCCATCTTCAAGCGAAATTTTTTTCAAAAAATTTTGTTCCATTTTCAAGCGAAATTTTTGGCAGTAACTTTTATGTTTCGAATTATTTTAGGTGATAATTGTGCAACCAAATGACTTTTTTTTGGGGTGGGGTGCTATTTATAACGTTGTTTATGAAGTTTTTATTTATTTTTATTAATTATTTTTTGAAATTAATTATTAATTATTGTTATTAACTGTTGTTGTTATTAATACGTTTACATTTGTTTATTTTTGCCTTCTTGGTTTGTTAATTCATTTATTATTTACTTATTTATTGGTTTGGATTAATTTATTTTAATTGTTTTTTTTTTATTTTTTATATTCGTTTTCAGTTTTCGATTTTAATGTAACATCGAAATATTTGTTTTCGTGTCTACTTTTTGAGATGTCTTCTCTTCCTTTATCTTGTAGAAGGTAATGATAGATATTTTCTCCTCCAGATATACTTTACTGTTTTTCGATTGATTGTTGTAGACGGATGCCGTTTTACGTATTTTCCATGATATTTTTGGTGTGATTCTCTGTTTATTTTTAATCTCCCAGATAGGTTTGGAAAGCATTGCGCTGTTCGCGTAGTTGCTATTTGCAAAACTTATTCTATTTGCGCAGTTATTTTGTTTTCTATATCACTAAATAGTCGAGCAAAAAGACAGCATATAAGGCCCGATGACTGTCGACTCTGCTTCAATGTACACATTTATATTTTATATTTATATACGTTCTATCCCTGATATTGAGCAAGTAAACACATAAATATACCATATTTTTAAACTATATTTTATCATATATATATATATATATATATATATATATATATATATATATATATATATATATATAGGCACCATATCTTCATTCATGCATGTTTGGTTGAATAATCTATCTATATCATGTAAATAAAAAAAAGACAAGACACGACTTACCGTTCTTCATTAAAAAAGAAAAAGAAAAAATAGCCAACCAATTTAGCCCACACTCAACAGAGCTGGAATCGAGGGGATGAATGCTACAATATAAAATATGAAATATGGAATACATATAATATATTAAAGGTTGAATAATCAGATTGAAATAACGTCAAGGCCCATCAGACATTCCCTCTGTAAACAGAGGGAGGGCTGTTTGGACTTGTCATAGATTGTTTCTAATGCCTTTAAATGTAAGAAAGAATGAGTACGGTTTCTTCGGTTTTATGTGTCATATCCTTTTAGGACGTAGGCGATCAGGGCTCCTCACCTCCCTCTATCTCTTGCAGCTCTCAACAAGTTCCTTCCCTCTGCTTCCTCCCCCAGACCACGGTCTGTCAACCACTTGCTCAATCCCGCCAGAAATCACACGCGCTATTTTCCCTTGTCTCTCTTTCCATCTATTCGACCTGGGAGTATCAGATTCTCAAGGCCCTCCTTTCTCATTATATTTCCCAGAAACTTCAGCTGCCTCTTCCTGATGTTAAGCATGAGCCTCCTTGCTAGCATTCTCTCCAAGACCTCATCGTTGCTCACACTCTCCGTCCACAAAATCCTCAGTATCCCTCTATAGAACGACATCTCCGTTACCTCGTGTCTCTTCTTCATCCTTGAGAAAATCGTCCAACATTCGCTACCGTAAAGAAGGACAAATGTCACGTAACAGCTCAGTATTCTTTTCTTTGTTAGCAAATAGATCTTCCTATCTCGTAATACTCTGTCCAACTTTTGGAATACGTCATTGACCTTTCCAATTCGTCCACGGATCTAGGTGTCGCACATAACGTCCTCTGTCAAAAGTCTTTCCAGATGTTTAAACTTCCGCGTCTGCTTGATACTAGTGTTGCTGAGCTGCAAATTGCATTTCGGTCACTTCCTCTTACTGATTACCATTCCGTCTTCTTTATGCTTAGTCCCTTCTTCTTAATATGCGTCGCTATCTTCTATTTTCTGTCTCCGCTATCAGTACTGTGTCCTCTACGTATCTTTTGCTATTGAGATTATGGCCGCCAATGCTGAATCCTAGTAGGGTCTCCAACTCTCTCAGAATGTGCTCGCTGTACACGAACAGTTCTGGTGAGAAGACGCATCCTTGCCTTACGCCCCTTTCTATTTTTGTATATTCATCGAATTCGTTTCCTATTAGCATGCATGCTGTTTGCTGCAAGTATAGGTTTATTCTGATATCTTTCCCGAATATGTCAAGGTTGCTGAGCAGTTCCAACGGATTCTTGTTGCGTACTTTGTCGAAAACCTTTGCGTATTCTATGAAACATAGGTACACGTCCTTCTGCATTTGTATCGCTCTTTCAGATAAAATACTAAGCATGAATATCGCATTCGTTTGCGCCTGGTTTCTTAGGCATAGCTATGAAGATAGACATGTTAAGGCCTTCTGGTATTCACCCGCTGTTGTAGATTTCATTTGTTATTTCGGTGATCTTGTCTATGGCAAAGACATCTATTCATATATTAATGTATATTTGGGCTTTGAATATTTTTTAAAACAACTTTGGATATATATATATATATATATATATATATATATATATATATATATATAGATAGATATGATAGTAATATCACATCTTTATAGGGAAAGGACAATCAAGTGCGTCTTTTAATACAAACATATTAAAAACACATACGTCCATAAAGAGAACTCAATCTATTTTCTACAGAAAAACATGATATGCATCAAATGAAAACCTTTTCTTTCTATCTTTCTTTCTTTTTTTCTTTATTTATATATATATATATATATATATATATATATATATATATATATATATATATATATGATGGCTATAATTACGATTGTCTAGCATGACTATATCTAACATATTATTAATATAATTATTGGATTAAAATAAAAAAATTTACTTAGTAGAAATTGAAATAATGTCAAGATTTAAATATTAAACAATTAATAAAATAAATATGAAATATTTTAATTTAACTATAAATAATGTCGCATAAAATAACTATTAACTGATTGTATTAGGTGAGTGTAACCCATTTTCCAAAATCTATATTGGGATATATCGCCGATAAAATATTTAATTTGGGTAGTTTTCTGATAGGGAAATTTTGTCAGTATATCAAATATTTCATACTATATATATATATATATATATATATATATATATATATATATATATATATAAAATAAAAGTTTAACATTGAAGCCAACTCTCAGAGGTGACAGACTGTTGTATGCTAAAAAATCATCAGGCCACACAGACACACACACACACACATATATATATATATATATATATATATATATATACATTTAAACATTTGTATACACACAAAGTTTTCACACACACATATATATATTTTTTTTTTTCCTTTTAGCTCTTAGTAAATTGTCGTCCCGAGTAAACCGATAAACTACATCCAACAGCAAAACCTCTGTTCAGAAGGATTTGAGGAGCTTGAAACCACCTCTTAACTGCTGGTGTTTCCAGGTCCACTCTATTTCAGGGTGGTAGCACCAGTTAGGGTCCCAGCTATGGGCAAATATTTAGCCCCTAAACTGTGGTGAAAACTCTATGAAAGAGTAAAATAGGTGCCAGTAATATATTTTTGTATATTTATTACCAGCAATGAATTTTTGAGGAAAAAAATATTACCAGCAATACATTCTGTAAAAAAATATTACCAGAAATACGTTTTTGAAGAAAAAGATATTACCAGCAATACATTCTTGAAAAAAAAATTATCTCTATCTATAAAAGGCAGGATGTGTGCGTGTGTGTGTGTGTGTGTGTGTGTGTGTGTGTGTGTGTGTGTGTGTGTGTGTGTGTGGCGAATTTTCATGGCGGAATTTTTGAAATTTTACATGCAAGGTGAGCGGGAAGGCCTGAATCGACTTTCCATTTCCCATCGATAGTGGAAATAATCGATTTTTTCATGCTTCTACCACAGTTTTAATGTAGTTTGCGGCCATTTTGTACTGGTCAGAGTGAGAGCCAATGGCTGGTTGCCACGAATAGGCAGGAAGATTCTATTTGCCAGTGTAAGAGCCAACAGGTGACTGACACGAATATTAACTAGCATGCTAGAACGCAAAAGAAATCGATAGCTGCATTCGTCACAAGTGGGAAAAATTTAAATCTGCATGGCACTTTACTCCAATTGGCTCATTCGCTTGCTTAAACTCAACGTTGATTCTGATTCCGCAGAACTGGGTTGGTGTGAAAAAGTATTTGTTGTTAAACATCTTTTTTCATTCGGTTTTTCCAGTTACGAGTCCTTTTTTAAAGCTGATCGTTTTGTGTTCATTTTGTTTAGTTCTTTTTTCGTAACAGATTTAATGTTTAGTATAGAACCTAGAAAAAATTCGCAGTGTGAGATAGGCAAGAAGTAAGGCATGTAGCAACATCAGCACGACAAAGGGCACACCTTTAAAGGCAAGGAAGGGCAAACATATTTTAAGTAAAGTGATAGCGATTGCTGTATGAGTCGTACGATTTTTGAATCAAGCACGGGCAATGCCGGGCCATGCTGCTAGTTGGCAATAAAAATCTTATTAGAATTGAATAACTCATTGTGATTGATATACCATAAAACAAGCCAAATCAAACCAATCTTAGTAAATTATATCATTTTGCTATCTCCCCTCAAACCTTTTGTGCCATTTATTTACACTAGTTTATTAGTTAGGTACTGTGACAGTTTTCTCTTGTCTACATTGTGTCTTGTGGGTGTGATATTTTCCAAGCCGCCTTTTCGCATTACAACTCTTTCTAATATTAATTACGAGTCTACTTTTTGTGTCCATTTTCTCTAAAACGTCATTGCCCACATTTTCATCCCATGGTATTCTCAGCATCCTTCTGTAGATCAATATTTCAGATACCCCTAGTCTTTTCTTGATGTGTGGTGTTAGTGTCCAGTATTCGCTCTCATCGTCTCTTCTTAGTTTCACAATTTAAAAAAGTAAAAATATTATTTGAACATAAAGTAAAATTCGTTTTAAATTGGAAAAAAATACAAGCGATAAAAAAATTAAAAAATCGAAAAAAAAATGACTCGTGGTTATCTAATCTTTTCAGGAATATTTTTATTTCATTCGTCGAGATGAATCAACAGGAATATGAAGTCGTCCGTCTCGTCTAAAGATAATTATCTTTCTTGTCTGATAGATACATTATTAAGGCTTGTCGGTCAATACAAAAGTGCATCGCCTCAGGTCAGAGTAATATAACACTACTCATTAACACTGGCAGCGGTAACATACGATTCGGTTATTTTTAACGATATCAATTTTTCTGCCGACTGAAGTTTCTCGAAATTTTCGTAAGAAACGGAAAAATGAATGTTTCCAAAAATAATTCTGCAATTTGAAGCTTTTAATGATTGATATATGCTTTTCTTTTGATTACACTTATAAGATTACAGGAGTTCGATACGTCGTTGTCGTTCAGTTTCATTAAAGAAAATGGGAATTTTTAGCGATTAGGGCGTGTGCGTAGGAAGACGACTATAGAACCGAGAAGTGAAATTGGGGAATGGAGTTCACATTTCAGCAGGGGCTGTTGTTTCATCACAAACTGTGAAAAGTATGAATCAAAATCTACCTACAACGGAGCTTTCATAGCTGACCATTCCGGAAAAAACGTTCACGAAAAGAACAGTTATCAAATAAGCGACTGACTGTGTTTGCAGATAGAAACACCAGCTCGTGAACCCCTATATGGTATCCGTCTCGAGGAACCACGGATCTACGACCGTAGATTTATGACCTGTCCAGGGGTAAGGTCTGGGCAGTGTTTTTATGAATGATTGGCAGTTGTCTATACAGCAATTTTCCCTTCTCTATGCCAGTAAAATTATCCAAAATAAAGGCAGAGTCCAATACGGCTTGACCCTGGCATCGTCGCATGAGTTGCTAGAATAAAATTTAACATGACAGAAGACTGTCTTATAGATTACGGCTCGTAATTTTAATTCTGAGATTTTCTATTCCTAAGTTGGTTGACAAGTATAGCTATAGAGCCTAGACCTTCCTACGATTAACTCTTCTGATGTTAAGCATAAGCCTCCTTGTCTGCATTCTCTCCAAGACCTCATCGTTGCTTACACAATCGGTCCACAAAATCCTCAGTATCTTTCCGTAGAACCACATCTCCGTCACCACGTGTCTCTTCTTCATCCTTGAGGAAATCGTCCAACATTCGCTACCGTAAAGAAGGACAGATGTCACGTAACAGCTCAATATTCTTTTCTTTGTTACCAAAAAGATCTTCCTGCCTAGACGTTATTTCAATCTGATTGTTCCGCCTTTAATATAATACATGTATTTTATATTTCATAATTTGTATTGTACCATTCATCCCCTCGGTTCCAGCTCTGTTGAGTGTGGTTTTGAATTCATAGTTCTTCCTTCTCCTAGACCGGTTGGCGTCCTTGGCTATAGAACCGGGTCTGTACTGCATTTACCCATAGTTGGAGAGAGAAGAGAACTTACTTGAGAAAGGGTATTAGCAAGTAAGTGAATGTAATTAATTTGACTGGGATTCGATTCCTCAATCTGAGTCGTAATTTTTACTCCACCGTGAAACCTTTGCCAAAAAACTGCAGTGACATCAACTACAGTTGTGAAGCGGTTAACCCATATTTAAAACCATAAAAACAAGACTTTTATAGTAAATAGAACTCCATATTTAGATCCACAGCTTCGGGGAACCGACGCTCAAAAAGGACCTTTCCTGCTTACTACAATCGTAAAATGTTCATGTCTACAATTTACCATTATATTCCACACATATCCGCATAATCTGTGCCTCTGATTCTGTAACCTTCTTCCTCTTGTGGGCCTCTGGCCTTGTACAGGGTGAACACCACTGTAAAAAGAAAGTTCGGCTGTACATTTAAGATTTACTGAAGAAATCGATGCTGAAAATGCACAACACGATGTCGAAGTTTTTCTAAAAGGTATGTTTGCTTTTTTGTTTCAGATTTTGGCAAGTGACTCTTGAGAATTCTAATATTTATGAGAAATGTCCCATTTAGGTGCACCGGTATTTCACCGCTGTTGTATATTTCCTTCATCAATTCAATAATTTTATCAATCCCCAAATTCGGTTCTTTCAAGAATGACATTAGATTCTGCTACAACATATTCCATTCGTTCATTTCTGTTGAATTTCTTTGCTATTTCTCTATTTTTCTAATCATCAAACAGTTATCTTCTCATTGTTGTCTAACTCTCCCCTGAGAGCTGATGCTTTCTCCACCTTTTCATTTCTTTTTTTTTTAACTTTCTTCTGTTATATATTTTTGCTTCATTTATTCAATCTTTCATTCATTCTTCTTATTTTCGAACTTCCGAAAATTTACATTTTTATATCCGTTTTTCTTCTCTTTCTTCGTCGTTTTCTTTTTCTTCTTCTTGTTTATATCCTTCATTTTATTGTCGATTCTTCTTCTTCTTCTTCTTCTTCTTCTTCTTCTTCTTCTTCTTCTCTGTCATCTTCTAGTTTCTATTCTTCTTTATATTTTAAATTCTTCATCTTTATTGATTTTATTATGGTTTCTTCTTCTTCATCTTTCTTCTTCTTCTTCTTCTTCTTCTTCTTCTTCTTCTTCTCTGTCATATTCAAGTTTCTATTTTTCATTGTATTTTAGATTCTTCATCTTTATTGATTTTATCATTGTTTCTTCTTTCTTCTTCTTCATCTTCTAGTTTCTATTTTTCATTATATTTTAGATTCATCTTTATTGATTTTATTATTGTTTCTTCTTCTTTCTTCTTCTTCTTCACCTTCGTTTACTTATTTGTTTCAAATCTGCAAGAAAATATTGTGCTTCTTATTATTATTTCTTCGTTTCCTTCTTTGTTTTCAAATCAGTAACAAAATATTTCTTCTTATTCTTCATTTTCTAGTTTCTATTTTCCATTATATTTTAGATTCTTCATCTTTACTGATTTTATTATTGTTTCTTCTTCTTCTTTTTTTTTCTTTCTTCTTCTTCTTTTTTCTTCTTCTTCTTCTTTTTTCCTCATCCTCTTCTTCTTTCTTCTTCTTCTTATTCTTCATCTTCTAGTTTTTATTTTTCATTATATTTTAAATTCTTCATCTTTAATGATTTTATTATTGTTTGTCGTCTTCAACTTCTTTTCTTTCTTTTTCTTCTTCTTCTTTTCTTCTTTAATTTCTATCTTTCTTTTTATTTTACTGTCTTCTTTTTAATTGATCATATTTTGGTTATTTTCAGAATCATATAGAGTGGAACCTCAGTCCACGAATTTAATTCGTTCCTGAAGGCCGTTCGTAACCGGAAATGCTCGTTAACCGAAACTATTTTTTCCAACAGGAATCAATGTAGAGAAAAAAAAAATCTCACAGTAAAATAAAATTGGAAAAGAAAACAGACGAATTTATACAACATGGCGGTCGACTCAGAAATTATTCCGTTCGGGTTATCCCGGTTCGGCAATGTTGTTCGAGAACCGAAATTTTGTTCGATAACCGAGGCATTTTTATCTCGAATTTTCTCTTCGAAAACCGATTTCTTTCGACATGTGTGTTGTTCGAGAACTGAGGTTCTTCTGTATATTTATTTTCTTCTTCATTATATCCCATCCTCCTTCAATCATTCAATAATTAAGACGCCCCAATTCAGTTTTTGATTATTTTCTTTCTTTTTTCCACATCAAATTATACTATCTCTCTTCCTCTTTAATTTTCTCTACTATATTTTCTCCTTCATATTCTTCCTTTTCTCTTTCTGCTGCATCATTCTTTTTTTTAAATTCATTCGTCCATTCATTTTCGTCCTGGGTAAGACGTTAAACTACATCCGCGGCCTGGGTAAGAAGTTAAACTATGTCCAGCAGCAAGGCCTCTGATCAGGAGGTTTTGAGGAGCGTGGAACCACCTCTTAATTGCTGGTGTTCCCAGGCCCATCTTGACCCGGGGCGGTAGCACCTGTTAGGGTCCCAGCTATAGGCAAATAGTTAACTATTATCAGCAATACTTTTTTTGAAAAAATTATTACCAGTAATACAATTTTGAAGGAAATATATTACCAGAAACAGATTTTACAAAACAAAATATTACCAGCAATAAAAAATATTGTCAGCATTAAAAGACCTATTGAGGTTGATATGCTGTTAAACAAAATAAACCAAACCAAATCGTCCATTCATTCATCCGTCTCTGTTTAATGTATTTGCGATCTCTCTTATTTCTCGAACCTTTTGTTCGTATACTGTCTTTCTATCCCTTCGTCTACCTTGTATTTCGTTTTCTTTCTCTTCCTTTCCTCTTCCTTTCTCTTTTTTCTTTCTTTTACTTTTCCTTTTTCTTCTTCGTATTTTCATCATCTCTTCTACACCTTCGTAGATATTTTCATACGTTCATTTATTTTCTGTTCATTCAGATTAACACGCACTCCTTATATTCACACAAATTAAAGACATCTTTTCACATATCACAATTCGCAATGTTTACCCTCTTGCTAATTCTTTCGCTTTAACTAATTTTTGTCTCCATCTCATAAACAATATCACCCACTTGATAACGCCACTCATAATATCTCCACTGCACAATATTGCATTAAGATATAAGGGCGAATCGTTCAATTGCATTACCTCGAATGATTTCCTCATTACTCAGCATTCATCTTTACGAGAGGCCTGAAACCATTACATCTGACATCCACTACTGGTCGCCTTCCTTATAATGGTCTTAATTTCCTTTTTAATTATGTTTTTTAAATTTTATCTTTTACGATCACAATTTTCGTAATCGCAGAATACGCATAAAACTGAGCGATTCTTAATATTTGCTAAGTCTACCACAGAAGAATGCCAAAAAATGTTATACAACAAAATTAGAAATTAAAATTAAGTCGAAGTCACTGGATAACTAAAAAGCAAACATTTACACTATTTACGTTGTTCAGACTGTTGTCCTCATCTTTATTGTCATATTCATAACGTTTCGGCCGTTGTACGCTCCGGTCCTCATCAGGACATGTCTATATTTCTGAGAAGAGGTATTTTAATTATTTACACTATTTAAATTGTTCAGACGGTTGTCGTCATCGTTATTATCATATTCACGACTTATCGGTCGTTGTACGCTCTGGTCTTTATCATGTCCTGTCTATATTTCTGAGATGAGGTAGTGTAATTATTTACACTACTTACATTGTTTGGACTGTTGTCCTCATCTTTATCGTCATATTCACAACGTTTCGTTCGTTGTACGCTCCGGTCCTCATCACGATCTGTCTATATTTCTGAGATGAGATACTTTAATTATTTACACTATTTACATTGTTCTGACTGTTATCCTCATCTTTATTGTCATATTCACGACCTATCGGCCGTTGTACGCTACAGCCTCCTCTAATTTTGAGCCGAACCCTTTATTCCGTCCATTGTGGTAGATTGTTCAACTTCCACATGCCATGACTTTTCTGAATAATTCATTTTCAGATATTTCCCTTTATTAAAACAACACTCCAAGTTTTTGTTCACCATTGCTGTTTCCAGGTATCGAACTTACAACTGGTTGGTTCAAGTCACTTTTAGATTACTGCATCCAACACAGGCGGTTAGAAATTTCAACATATGACAACTTAAGAAGACCGGAGTTTGCAACGGTCGAAACGTTGTGTATATGACAACAAAGATTAGGACCATATTCCACACAATGTAAATAGCGAAAATAGTTACAATACCTCATCTCAGAAATATCGACAGATCCTGAAGAAGGCCAGAGCGTACAACAGTCGAAACGCCGTGAATTTGGCAATAAAGATAAGATGACAGTCCAGTCAATGTAAATATTTAAAATACGACATCGTAGAAATAGAGACAGATCCTTAAGAAGGCCGGAGAGTACAACGGTCGAATCGTCGTGAATTTGACAAGAAAGAGATCAATGGTCCGAACAATTTAAATAGTGTAAATAGGTATAATACCTCATTTCAGAAATATAGACAGATGTTAAAGATTAAACATTGAGTCTGGTATAAATTTGTGGTGAGCGTAACCACTTTTATTTTAAGTCAGTGTGTCTTCTGAAATAATGATTTTTCAGAATTGGTGGGTATTTGTTTTCTGATTAAAACATTCATGATGAAAGCATATAAGGAATCTTCCTGACAAATTCATCCAGTAAAACAAGCAATATGCTACCAAACATTCCTCATGTTATAATGTCTTCAAATTATTTCAAAGAATTTGTCTTTTAATTTTGACTTTTGCCCCGCTGTTTATTTCCGGTCATTTCTCGATATGTATGTTAATTCTTTTATGGTAAGATATCATGAAAGGCACGGGTAATCAAAATCTGCGATGTGAGTTCAAATTCTGGTCGGTTCTGTGATTGGCATCGCCATTCGAACAGTCTACCCAATCTTTTCTCTTACTTAAAGATTGCATGACACAAATGATATACGTCTGTAGATTTTAATGATATCAAGATATGGTGGTGCTACCTACCATTACCTTTACATACTAGTAAGTATACTACAGCAAAAAAAAACAAAGAGTGCCACCTGCCTAAAAATAAAACTTATAACAGCTAAAGAGTAACCATACAGAGAGGTATAAATATATGGTTGGTGTAAGGTTTAACAGCTGCTGAAAATGGAATTGGTGAACCAATTTAAAACTCCAGTTTAGTCAGTTGCACTCAATTTCACACTAATTATATTGGGAATAGGATGAATCGAATTCATCTACCTCCAGCTATGTTTTAAAAAACCAAAGGCGACTGGGCGCCCCATCGTAAATGGGATGACATATATAAAAGGGATTAGTATTAATATCATAGATAACAACGATCACAAAAATCTTATCTGGGTTTTTCATGATGTTAATATATGGCGGTGCCAACTACTATTATCTTTACATACTGCTCCTCCATGACTTGGGATGATTGCGTCCTGGTCGATATATAGCCATTTCTATATTCAGCTTTTATCTATCCAGACTTTTTTTGAATTCTATATTTTTAGCTCCTGCCACTTCATTTCAATGTCGACTTCCAGGTGCTCCTCAGAAGTTCCGGATTACAGTAAGTTCCAAGATTGACAATGTTTCCAAGTTTATATCTTGTGCATTTAATCTTCCTCCATCCATGGGTTAAATGACATGACAGTCTGAATTTAAAAAGACAGCATGAAGAAGGAACGATACCCTAGATAAACCCACTGATGTGATATATATATCTTGCATTTACGAACCCTGAGGATTACAGAGGTTGTGACGATTGTGAAAGCATAAAGGTAGTTAAGTTCTGATTTTATTATAAAAAATGGGTTTTATTGTAAATCGGCGTGTATACTGAAATAAGTCTTTTTTTTATTATTTAGTATTGATGTATAATTGATTCCCGATAAGAAAATACATGATGCAAAACAAAAAATACTTCTTGGTATATTATTCAAAAAATATAAAAATTGCTATATTATTAGAAAAATAAAAACATGACTAAGATACTAAGTCAACCAATATAGAGATGGGACATGGAGGACGTGTACGGGTTATTTGTGCGGAAGTGTAAACGCCGATCAAAGTTCAAATTCATGCACAATCTGTTATGTTAAATTACGTACTGATTCTCTTGGGAAAGGCATACATTCATTAACTCTGTGTTAAATACGTTGGAAAACTTGACTAACTATACTTAATTGTTAATCATTTTAAGAGAAAGAAAATTTTGAATTCAAATCCGTAGAATTGACAATGGCATATCACTAGACTTTCTTTCTTATGAAGCCATTCTGATTTGCAGAAATTTAAAAAAAAATGATGTGGAGAACAATTACAACCTATGCCATCTTGGGAGATACTATGACAGGAAATAAAGCCGTAAATAAATATGTTTGACACAAGGCCAAAATATAGTGGGGGCTGCTTGAAAAGACATAATATCACGGGTCGTTTACTCAATCTGGTGCAGAGGGATTTTCCAGAGTCCGTTCTAAATATAGAGCATCTTTCCTAGATTACATTTTTGATGATGCCATGTTCCTCTAGCTATGGGTTAAATAGCAAATAGACTCAGTCTGAAGAGGAAAGTATTCCGCCGGTTTATCTTGCCCCAGATAGTCCCACTGATATTGCAGTTGCTGTATATATGTTGGCTCTGGGGTACTTATAGATTACGGGATTTGACATTTCTAGGCTGCCACCTCTTTTTCACAAAAGAACGTTGCAATACTGTTACTCCTATCTCGCTAAATCTATGGCAAATTTTCAGATGTTTTTCATTCTTTAGTTTCAACAGCTCAGACCTTTATACATAGGATGCAACATTCTATTTCCATCAAGTCGATTCCCATTAAATTCACCCGTATTGTTATCCAGTTCAGCTGCTGAAAGTCATCACGAGAGGTTGTTGCTGTTATTTGCTTAAGTTCTTTGTTTGTCATTTTGTAGCCAGTAAATGCGAAAAAGGATTATACTCGCCATGACCTAGATACATAGTTCGCTCGAATGTATTTGTATGCAGCTCACAGCTTATATATTTCTGAACATGTTTGACATCCATATGAAGGTCTAAATCTGACAAGTCTATTTGAGAAAAGGTTAGGTTAGGTATCCAGTAAATTGCTTGAAATCAATTGCTCGAAAAAGAATTTCTCGAACTATCAATTACTCGTAAGGCAGATTGCTGAAAACCTGTGGTAAAAAAAATTAAAACTACATTGTTTCTAATATTTACTATAAGATAAAATAATACAACATTATTGTTGTTAATTGAACAGTTAAAATTGAAGAAAGAGTACATTTATATAACAGGTCTTTTTTTCTACATTGCTTTCTTATAGTTTAAAATAAAGGGTGTATTTCTATTATTGCTGTTATTCTTCGTTATTTAAAAAAATAAAAAAAATATAACTATTGTTGCTAATATTTATTCTATTAGTATGAAATATTGTATGCAACACTTCTTAAATAATCTTCAACATTGTTTTTTGTGTCATAGACTGAAATATAAATAGAAAACAAATATAGAAAAAAATCAGGAAAATAGTGTTAATAGTATTGTAGGTTAATTCAATACCAAACAATAGACAATCCAGTGATGAGTATTAACAATTAAGGGAATATTGTAAGACAAGTCTGATGACAATAGATATGGTTGTTATAGGAAGAAAGGGAGAACCACACGTACAGAGAGTAGCCATATCACCATGTGTTGAGCAAAGCCAAGAGAGATAGTCCTAGAATACTAACTACTAAAGTTGAGTTTTGTGGCTCCTTTTATATCCAACTCCGTTGACGTGTCATGAGACAGCGCAGTTTATGTGGAAATTACTTCGAGTAATCTGCCTGTCGAGCAAGTGATAGTTCTAAAAATTAATTTTCGAGCATTTGATTTCGAGCAATTTACTGTCGAGCAATTGATTTCGAGTAATTTAATGTCGAGCAATTTACTGTCGAGCAATTTACTCTTGAGAAATTGATTTCGAGCAATTAACTCTCGAGCAACTGATTTCGAGCAATTTACTGTCGAGTAATTGATTTCGAGCAATTTTCTGTCGAGCAATTGATTTCGAGCAATTTAATGTCGAGCAATTTACTGTCGAGCAACTGATTTCAAGCAGTTTACTGTCGAGCAATTGATTTTGAGCAATTGATTTTGAGCAATTTACTGTCGAGCAACTGATTTCAAGAAATTTACTGTCGAGCAACTGATATTGAGCAATTTACTGTCGAACAACTGATTTCGAGCAATTTACTGTCGAGCAACTGATTTCAAGCAGTTTACTGTCGAGCAACTGATTTCAAGCAGTTTACTGTCGAGCAACTGATTCGAGTAATTTACTGTCGAGAAATTGATTTCGAGCAATTTAATGTCGAACAATTTACTGTCGAGCAACTGATTTTTTCCGAGCAGTTTATTGTCGAACAATTGATTTGAGCAATTACTCTCGAGAGACTGATTTCAAGCAATTTACTGTCGAGCAATTTATTTTGAGCAATTTACAGTGGAGCAACTGATTTCAAGCAATTTACTGTCGATCAACTGATTTTGAGCAATTTAATGTCGAGCACTTGATTTCGAGCAATTTACTGTCGAGCAACTGATTTCGAGCAATTTACTGTCGAGCAACTGATTTTGAGCAATTTTCTGTCGAGAAATTGATTTCGAGCAATTTAATGTCGAACAATTTACTGTCGAGCAACTGATTTTGAGCAATTTACTGTCGAGCAACTGATTTCAAGCAATTTACTGTCGAGCAACTGATTTCAAACAGTTTACTGTCGAGCAACTGATTTCGAGCAATTTACTGTCGAGCAATTTACCTAGATCCGTTAGGTTTATGTTTTGTTTTTCTTTTGTAGCATGCAGTGGTGTTATGTATTGCATGTTAAATTTCCTTATCTCCTGTTTTAGATTTGTTATAATCAATCTATACACTCTGAAGTATTTGAAGTGTTACCATTTACTAATTTCATATGCTTAACTGGATCAACCAATTACTAAAAGTTGTGGACACAAGCTGATTCGTACTTCCAATGAAAATGTGCAAGCCAATGACAAAGCAATAACAGATAATCTATTTTAGCACACCGATTCGTTTGGTTCAACTCCGACACCTTTTCCTAAGAACTACCATTTTGTGGGTGTTTCCATTATTGCTACAAACATAACTTCATTAAGTCAAATTTCAATCATTATTTTTTTTTCACAGAAGGTTTACTCTCTACAATGTTCAGGTGAAACTCCAAGTAAAGGGTTACGTTAAGGTACAGTTTGTACGGATAGTGGATGAAGATAAACGGTTAACACTAGACTTGAACAAGTTAAGATTGTAGTGATCGAGGAAATATATGTTAACCATGTTCACCATAGTCTATGAATATAGAATACAGGGCAGTACGTAATCTGTTCAATAAAACAACGTAAAAGATTAATACACACGAGTCAGACACTCTACTGAATCCGACTATATCGCCAATACCACCAGCAGCTGTTCAGTAATTCTTCAGTCTTCAATATCAAAGGCTGTTAGTGAATATTCGGAAAAAAAACATGTCCGCCTTTATACACGTCGCATTGAATATTTTGAGCCTTCTGATTGGTTAACCCTTCTATTGGTGAACTATAAAATGAGTCAGCTCATTTTGGCTGGCTCATTATTACTAAGGTACCCAAAAATTCCAACAATATCCACTTGGGTGTCTGTTCCACAGAGCAGTGTTTCGAGAGAAGATGATTGAGTTAGACTTATTTCTCGCCGATGGAAGACGGATGGAATGTGGATGGTTTGCGACAATGTAAGTGACATGGCGGGTGCAAGCCGTGGAGGTTAGGCCTGACAGAACCAAGGAATGCAATTCTTCCAAGCAATTTTCGTGGAAGGCTGGATAGAACAGCAAGAGGCTCTCTACGTTCTGCCTTTGAGAGAGAGGTTGAAGTGTGGGAAATAATTCGTCACCCACAAGGAGTCAGTGACACTTTTGGACTCTATCGAGATTGGAGAGTAAGGACTGCACAGCCCTCCGCAAAAAATACGACAACATGCTCGATTTTCGGCCTGATCTGTCTCTTTTAAAAGTAGAGAATTGAAAGAGGAGTAAGGTACTTACTGGAGCAGTATAGGGAGGCGACCTTTTTACATGCATGTTTAGAGATGGATCGTATGTAAGAGCTGTCCTCATAAAACCCACTTCCTACCTCTTCTTTCATTTATATCACAGACCTCATTTATTATTGAAATTAAGAGAGTTCCTCTATCTTGAGTGGCTCAGGAGTCTAGTTATTGATTTGGTTTAATTTTTGTTTAGCGGCATATCGCTCTCTATTGGATATTTAATGCCGGAATCTAAATATTTTGTACGCGATTTTATTTTTTTAGCTTTACGTGATGGAGAACAGATGGATTCATACCTTTCCCAATAGTATTTGTACCTAAGTGAATATAACGAACCCAACAGGAATTCGAACTCGGCCTCCGTTAATCAAACCTGAGCCATTATCCATTACACCTATCACACATCCAATTTACAACAACCGGTATTCCAAAGCAGTCACCCATGTAGGTAATGACCTGATTCAATGTTGCTTAACATCAATGATCGTATGGGAATTGGTGTTTCAACGCGGTGTGGCCGTAAGCGCGTCATGAAGGAAAACGCCATGGAAGATGAAAGCTTATTTCAAACTTGGAGGTTCGGTCAAATTTGAATACGATTTTGGACTTCAACCTCAAAAGGTGATTACATTTTAAAAGTTGTTTTCTATTTTGTCATCTGTACATAACTTTATTTGGCGGTACGGTAACTCTTTCATGGAGAAAATAATTCGCTGACGTTAACGAAATTATAATGGTTTCTTTATAACTTTCATACAAAACCGTCATGTTGATGGCGGTTTTCCATGAGGAATCAGAATCCCTGCAGTACTAACGAACAGAGAGATTACTTTGCTTTCCAAGTCTCCCCAGGAATGCGATTATATTTGCGTGGAACGAAACCACAAGCGCTTTACTGCCCAGAGATTGTTGAACTCACTGCAATCGTAATTCTATGAGAATGTCGCAGAAGGTCACGATAGGAAATATGTAGTGAAACGCGAATTCACTGCATTATTAATGACATGACGAGCGTGCCAGCCATTGTCACTCACCGTATAGCTTATCACTTCCAGGTGAAAAGATCTTTTATTAATCATTCTGAAAAATAATATCGGAATAGTATCAGAAAGTATTAGGAATATTCCTCAAACAATTTCAACTGGTCATCTTCTTGGAATTTCACATGCGAAAATATCCATACGAAAATCTGAGCAGAAGAATGCCGTTGGAGACACAATCCTTGTAACGAATTATATTTGCTCTGCTATAAAGCGTTGCGCACTTTTCAGTTTTTCAAATTACATAATTTACTTAATTGTGGATTTGGGAATATCTCTAGTGCACAATACTTAAGCCAGCCACCTAAATATTGTGTACTAAATATGTACATGAATCTAAGATTAAAGGCCGGCAATTGGACATAACTTTTCTTACAAATAATCATTATATATATATATATATATATATATATATATATATATAATATAATATATATTTTTTAAATGTAAATCTATTTAAACTCGGTGGGTGAAAACCGCTGGATAGCAAAATTTTCAAAGAAATTGGCATCCGAGGAAAAAAATTTAAAAAAAAAAAAAGGACCTGTTGTAATGATATACCCTGTCCATATATATATATATATATATATATATATATATATATATATATAAATATATATATATATATATATATATATATATATATATTCAAACATATTGTTAAATATAACAGACAACGAATATACATTATGTTTTATAAATTTGTTCTAAGCTTCGCATAGTCGCTTTAGTTTAATTAAAAAAATATCGAAATTTTGGTCTTTATTTGTCTTTATTTTCTCCCGAAACTAATGGCATTATACGAAGCTTAGAACGGCTCATGATAAAATATAATAGACATTCGTCATATATATATATATATATATATATATATATATATAGTTTATGCAAAACTTGGTAATCCGTATGGGTAAACCCAAGAAGGATGATATCCGGAGAGCTCAATGTAAATTCAGAGCAAATATGTTTGAATAAAAAACAGACCACTTTATGGTTCCATGTGGTCTTAAAGTGGTCTGTTTTTTATTCAAACAAATATAATATATATATATATATATATATATATATATATATATATATATATATAATATATAAGGTGAAGATGGCACTGAAGCAAAAATTTGATGACCTTATTTCAAGTCAACATTCAGAACATTGCAAAACAATGTAAAATATGAAGCCACTGTAATATCAGCTGATAACGAAGGGTAAAAGACATAGGAGTAACTGAAGATCCCTAGAAACAAAGATACTACGCACACAAAAACATCCTTTAGAAATAGAATCATATCTAGGACATTAGAAAAATATATATATATATATATATATATATATATATATATATATATATATATATATATCACAGTAAAAATATCATGTAAAATAAGGAAAAAGACATCTGCCTACAACAACCAATTCAAAAAGTGTAAACTCTGCCTGGAGGAAAAATAGCCATAATTATCTTCCCAGACCAAAACAAACTACTAAATAAACGATCGAAGTCATCTTCAAATGCAGACACGAAAACAAAACATTACTACGCGACTTAAAACGAAAAATAATAAATGAAAATAAATGAATAAATTAAAATAAAAACAATTAAAATAAATTAGTCAAAATAATTTAAACAAGTTTTATCTACTTATTTTTTAATAGGATCCTCTCGTAAGTAGGGACAAGTTTCTCAGAACCCTTATCAAAATAAGAAATAAAATTATCATCTTGATGCATATTATTTTTATTCCAAGTACATTCGATATTAGCAAAAACTCTTCGTAAACCACTTAAATCAACCCAGACTGAAATTAATTATGAATAATGCACAGAAATTTTAAAATATTTACAGTAGATAGTTTAAATATCTAATTTTTTTACATTATTCTAACTTTGTCGTTTCAGCCGTTATACGCTCCTGCCTTCTTCAGGTGGTTGGAATGTCGAACTGAACCCTTTAATTCACTCACTGGGGTAGACTGTTCTAGTTCCACGTGCCATGTTTAATGGATGTCAGTTGTCAGTTATCTCTTGTTAATTCACCTCTACAAGTTCTCCACTGCCTTAAGTGGGTATTGAACTCCCACTCTTTGGGTCATGTCACTGGATCTAACTAACGCTTTTATCCACTGTGGTCATGTGTCCTTGAGGACAAAAATTCTGTAAATGAATTTCTGGGTATTATAAAACTAATGTCTTCAGCAACCTTTTTTTAACAGTGCTCATGTTGCAATTTTTGCTGTTATCATTCCATGTTTTTACCAGAGCTCATATTCAACGGCCCAGAGTCATGAAAAAGTCTGACTTGGCCTTTCTCGAAGTCAGAACAATGCTTAGGCATGTTAATAATTGTAAATGCAAATGAAATAAGTTTTATATATTTTGTCCATCGTCATTTCTATGGGTGCGTCCAATTTTTGCGTCTTACTATATATATATATATATATATATATATATATATATATTGTGTGTGTGTGTGTGTGTGTGTACTAGCAGCATTACCCGGCGTTCCCTGGGCTTATTAAAAAAAAATCACAGACCTCATCGAATCTGTTAAGTTAAAATAAAGAAGATTTTTTTCTTTAGTGCCTCTTATCTATATGGCGAAAAATTATAATGACACGAAGTGTGAAAACATTTATAACAGGAGAAAGTTGTTTTTTTTACAGAAGCACAGAAGATATGAAAAATTTGTCAGCAAATGAAGAATACATTAATCGCAATCGATCTTCGATAATTGTTGAGGTGAAATGCTTTGTTGACAGCTTTTGCTCAAACTACATCGAACGAACAACATGCATTGGAAGGAGAAGAAATTCAACAACTACTTCAGTTACCTGATATAATCTCAATATGTACTGACATTTTCGTTGAATTTAGGGAATACTGCTACAAAATACACTTGAAAAGCAATTGAGGCATCAAGGGGTTTATACGGTCATCCTGGGTGCCCCCTCATGCATTTTTAAAAATTTGACAATCGATTTCTATCTCGTTGTAAGAGCATAACAAACAACATCGAAGCAATTTGAATTTTTGGGGGGTCCCTTTGGGGCACCCTGGGGGTCCCAGTGTGGAGAGAAACGAAAATAGTATAGCGTATAATAAGCGTGACAGTAAGTTGCATACACTTATCAAGTTTCATTAAAATCGGTCTCAGGGTTTAGACTTCAAATCTGAAAGTTTAAAAACAACTAAACTAATGTAGATTCCCATTTAAACATTATATTTATCGATTATCGGTTATTGATTTTTGAAAAATGACTAATTTTTTCCTCGGACACAACCAGTTTCGAGTACAATCTATGTTCCAAATTTGGTGGAAATATTCCTTATGGTTCTCGAGTAGTTCACGAACACACACACACACACACACACACACATAGTTTTATATAGATAGAAGATTACATTGAATTATTCATGCAAAAAGTAAATTAGTAAAGTTAATGTGATAAAATGGCAAAGTCACTTCTCTAACAAAACAAGTACAGTTAACCACTGATGACAATTCCAGAACAACGTAACAATAAACAATTTTTTCTATCGTCTGCCAGCCAGAATGATGGAGAAAGCATTACCTCGAACCATCGCCAGTGAGACACGCTGCAAGAGCCACTCCGTTTCGCGAGGCTCGTACCTTAATCGAAACGTAATAACGCCAATCCTCCGAAGGAACGGCATCGAACGAGGGCCACTAACCCCTGAAGTCTCCACTGCCACAGGAGTAAAAAAAATCTATCAGTAAGAGAAGAATATTTAACTATTTTTTTAATCTCTGCGTCCCGGGCAACGGATCCTGGCTCAAACGCGGAACTGATTTAAATTAGCCACCGAAAATGTATCCGCACAGGTCGCGTCCCAAATCAACGACTACATTTCAAAACTGCATTAACTCGTCCAATGTTATGATCCTTGTTTTATTAAAAATTCATCTTTAGCATTGTGACTGCACGCTCCACAAGTTCGTATCTGTTATGAATAACACACTTCAAAAAACATATTTCAATTTGCATTATATTTTATCGTCTCGAATGCTACCTGAATTTTACCAAAAAAAAAAATAGTTTCTGTGCCCGATGATAACCTGAGAACCTGTCGAAAGTACTTGCATATTTAAGGAAGACTTAATAGAGTTTATAATTAAAAAAAAAACAAAAAAAAAGCATCAGAATCATAACATTCATCGAGAGTTTAGTTTGTTCATGCATTTTAAAAATTTAGTTAGTAAAGATAATTCGCCATTTTGTCTCATTAATTTAACAATAATTTATTTCATCATTGAAGTATTGAATATATTCATTGTATTATAAATTAAAAATTTTATATATAAATATATATATATATATATATATATATAATATATTATAAATGGACAATCTTTCGACAAGATTATTTTAAGAGAACAAACACCTTTTTTATATTTATACGTTTAAAATTTTTTCATAGATATTTTACAAGAATATTTATCAGGATTTAAAAAATAAATTAATACATATAACAAAATAAAACAAAAATAAAACACCAACAACCACTTTTTTAGTAAGTAAAAATAACTACATATCATCATTTACCACCGTTACTAATCATTTCTACCATGTCCCAGTTTAAATAACTGTAAAACAAATAGAAAAAACATTACATCCATCATATCATAAAACCCGTTATTAAATTAAACATCACCATATAAATTAAACAATAAAATGACAAACCTGTTATATACACAGTAAAACAAACAAATAACCAGCTTTAAATATAACAAATAAAACCCCCATTTTTTCAAAAAATTTAAAAATAAATATAAATAATTTAATAATTTTTACCTATCATAATTTTACACAAACCCCAGCCACATGCGAGAAAATATTTTAAAATATTTTTCAACGGAAAGAAAAAAAAAAAAAAAAAAATTTCATAACATGGATACATTCACGATTGAGTTACAAATGCGTATGTATAGACATAAAACCCGTATACATACATGTGTCATAGCATTTGATTCATGGTCTTACATTGGATACGATTTATATCAAGGAGATATGAATGTATGGTAATCTACATCGAATTTTGGTTTATAATTAAAACAAATATAAATGTATATGTTTTTACCTAGAGTTGATAACACCAATACACGCAATCTACATAAACCCAAATTATAAAAGCAGTTTCATTTGTCTGACGATAAAGCGTGAAACCCAGGGTCACAAATATATATGTTATATATATATATATATAAATATACATATATATATATTTTATTTATATTTATATATTTCACACATATATATATATATATATATATATATATATATATATATATATATATATATATATATAAGAAATGGACAAGTCTGACAATTATTTTAAGACATTTTTATGTTTATACGTTATTTTATAGATAAAATATTTATTATTTATAATAAAATATATATATTTAAATGTCCCAGAAATTTAAAATTATCCTCCGATAGAAATCGAACCTGTATCCTATACGCAACCTTCATATAGGCTATATTTATATATTGATATACAGAGGTATATTTACATTTGGCTATGATTGAGTTCATTTGTTTACATTGGATACATTTCGAGCAGATATGAATGTATGAAAAAAATCTAAGAATTTTTTAAAAAAGTAAAACCGACCTTCATGAAACACTCCAGAGATTCAAAATATATATATATATATATATATATATATATATATATATATATATATATATATAATATATATATATATATATATATATATTAAATCAAAATATATATACATAATATTTTTTTTATATTTATATATATTATATATTATATATATATATATATATATATATATATATTCGTAAGGGGAAAACTAGTATAAAAAGAATCTAAGATTTTACAAGTAGTTCACTATATGTCATGAAATAGCAAAATGATACTTGATGATTTGAATGGAACTGAAAAAATCAATGCTTACCACGAATTATTGTATCTACTCTTCAATTCGTCTGCTCAAAGGCCAATAATTGCATAAATACTGTCGAATGTATATAAGTGTGTAGAGATTTGCTTTCAATAAATGATATATATGTACAGTTGATAGTATGCAGAGAAAAAAAAAGCAAATGTGAAGTGGAAAAGATGAAAAAACGAATCTAAATCGTAGCTATCACCGGGCGACTATTGCGATATCAGTGACGCTGAAATGGCCATTACGAAACACCAGTGACATTAACTTAGCAACAGGAACTGTGCGACTACTCCAAAACCTCGGAGCTGACGCAAACAAACAAGGAATATCTCTGCCAAATATTTTTTTTTTTTACCCGCTGTGTTCATTCTCTTTCCTCAGTGCGGAAATTTTGGCGCGAAAAGGTTACTACCAGCTGTGTAAAACGCGCCCCCTGTTGGCGAAAACATTCGCGCTTCGCCAGAATTCTGGTCGATCGGAAATGGAGATTTCAAATTGGAAAATATCCCTGGCTAATTTCAGTGATCGTCGGATGTGAGAGGGACAAACCCCCTTGGGTGATATCGATGTAGATCAATGCGCAAGCTGTTGTGATCTGAGTATCCGGTCACAGAGCGAGGCAGAAGATTAAAAAATATATGATAATAGAATATAGACGCACTGTCTGTAGATGGATAAAAAAATGAAAAATATATTTATTTTGAAATGATATTAATCTTGAACAAGGTTCAAGAGCCACACAAGTTAGAGGGTTAATTTTTTTTGCAGAATATTCTGAAATATGATTGAGAGTAAGCTTTGCTGTGGTGATAAAATACTTATACGCCATTCTCTTCATAATTATCTACCAATGCCAGTAATTTTTTCGAGTGAAAATTGAGTAAGCTTGTAATTTCTTCTCTGGCTTGGTAATAATTCCTGCAATCTGTTTAATTTAGTCAATTTCTCCGCAACACATGTCTCCTAATTAATACAGCCGTAACCGTTTACCTGTCACCGTCTTGTACCCTTTTTTTACCCTCATTGACAGCCAAAATTTTACATATGTAAATATCGCGAGAGAGTATCCGACTCCCGGATCTATTCGTTTTAAATGTGTCGCTCAAGAAGCCGCCATGTTTTTTTTCTGGACAGTTTACATCGGAGACACGTCTAATAACATCAACTTAAACCCCACTATTAAATCCTAAAGGACGAAACGCGTAACACTTAAAATAGTTTATTATTAATAGATAATCATAACTACCTACGTACATATCTATCTATCTATCTATCTATCTATCTGTACCATATGAATGTATCTATCTATCTAAACCTGTTCTTATTTATCTGCCTCAGTCTGTCCCTACATATCTATCTTTCTGTATATTTCATTCTGTTTACATTTCATCTATATATATATATATATATATATATATATATATATATATATCTCATTCTGTTCATATCTATCACGGTTCTTTTTTATTGACATATACTTGCATTATAATTTTTACTTATATTCTTTCTATATTATGGAATGAAGTAAGTCCGACAATTATTTTAATATATTTATGTTTATACGTTATTTTTATAGTAAAATATTTAAGTAAATGCAGTGTTTATAATGAAGAGTATTAACAACGTTTAGCGGCTTGAATGTCCGTGAAATTTCATAGAAAATATGTGTCCTTCGACGGGAATCGAACCTGCATCCTCATATGCCATACCATTTAGATACAGGGCAAGTGTCTGGTTAGCAGTAATTCGACCTTGCTAACCAGACGCTTCTTGTTCTACTAAATTTAGACTTGATGGCAATTAAAATCAGTTTGTACTATTTGAACATAGAACCAGGTTCACCAACGAATATTCCGTACAAATGTCGTTTGTCAGTTTTGATACTTTCAGTCGTTTTTTGTTTATTCTTTTTATGCCATTTGTTTTCATGTCATAAACGATAATGGCTCACTGCAAATTTCTGTACTTTAACCCTTCAAGCCCTGCGTTCCTGAACATTTTTAACCATTCTGCCTGAGCTCTTGAGTCAAATTTTGCAAATAATTGGCATGCAATGTTTCATGGTGGATATAAAAATAAATACAAAAATATGACTTCCTGATTGCATCCTCGAGGGTCCAGGTTAAGACTCTGCGCGCTTCATCGTCAAAATCGTTCGATTACAGAACGGCTTTTCTGATTGGCTCTTCAAAATGAGACAACCAATACCAAAATACGATGCAAGTGTATCCCCACCGCTCAATCGGTCATTTTTCTCTACTACCGCTCAACCGGTGGCTGGGCATTACGTAATTTGTCTCTACCACCGGTAAAGCGGTGGTCAGATCTCAAATTGTTAATAATAAGAATGAATTGAAAAATTGTCATTTATTTCGACCATTTTTTCTGTACAGTGTATTCCTTGCTGCCATCCATGACTAATCCAGTCTTCCTGTCTATTTACTCCATAGAGTTTAGGTGAGAGGAGAAAATCACGCTGAAACACCGGTTTTCGTACGATCACCGAAGTTAAGCAGCGTAGAGCCAGGTCAGTTTGAATTAGATGGGGACCGCTTGGGAACACCTGGTACTGTAAGCCCCCAAAGTCCAACCCTTACCTCACAGTCGGTGGGGGGTGTAAACGGTAGTGTCAGAGCTATGCCGCCCGGAACTTCGTTCCTGGTAGGGCCACCCAAGGCGGACAGGTCTGACACACACGCCGGCTAACAATGGCTCTGGTGAAAATCCAAGGAGCGTCTGCATCGGTAACCGGCGGCTTCTGGTCGTTCCTGTCTCTGCGTCTGTGGGAACCCCGCGGCAAGCAAGAACGTTATCCGAGTAGGCCTGGGTACCCTACTTCTGTAATTTATCCCAAGAATCTTCTTCTCATAACAGGAAGAAGCCGGCTCAATCCGCCCAGGGTGAATGCCGCATCAGTACAGTAGTACAGAGAGGAGAAATGCATTTGTGCCTTTCTCAAGAGAAAAGTACGAAGATTAACCGTCAAATCGTTATTTGTTCAGTGATTGAAAGAAACACTCGTAATTTTTTCAATCGGTATCACCTCATGTAAGGCGTTAAAGCCACTAAAACACAAGGGGTTACAGGGTGTAGAAGATTTAGGAACAGAAACTTTAATAATGGGCAGAAAGAGAAATGATCAATCAGGAAGACAGTAAATAGCGATAGATATTGCATTTAAATTTTGCTGGTTAATGTTGACTGGAAAGCATGGAGTCGGAAGCGAGTTCCACAAGCGAGAAGTGCGAGAAAAAATGTTAACATAGAATTAACGGATATATCTAGCCAGCTCAACTGTAATTTGGTGAGATCTCGCCAACAGTCTATGTACGGTAGCGAAGTGCTCGTCCGAACAATTACCATGGGATTATTTATAGAAATGGCACAGAGAGATTGCCTCACGGCGATGTGAAAGTGATTGAAGCCAGATCAGGGCCAATAATATTGCTGATTTTTCTTTGGATCTTATTACAGAGCTCAAGGCAAATAGTAGCTGCACCGGACCATTTGTGACGGCAATAGTTTGAGTATTGATTAATGGTACATATAGTTATGTAAGTTAGATTCTGGAGAGAAAAAAATTGTCTCACACGAGACAGTGAACCGACTTTCTTAGCAGCTGACCTTACAATGGATACAATATAGTCTTTCCACTCCATGTCAGCAGAGAACATTACCCAGTGAAGTCGCAACGAGTCACTTTCTTGGAGGAGAGCATCAGCCATGCTGATGGAAGGCAGCAAGGTGTCTCTCAATTAATGGAAAAGAAGCTTAGTTTTGGAGGCGTTAAAATTGACAAGCCATCTTTTGTCTCAGATAACTTGAGGTCGTTTTAGGATCATGGCTGGCATTTTGAACTTGGAAGAGCGAGGCAGGAGTAAATCGTTGTGTCGTCAGCTGACCTAACAATGGATTCAATATAGACTTTCCACTTCATGAAAACGTGAGCTCCAGAAAGCGCTCGACATATTTTTCTGTAGGATAGATCCAGCCAATGCAACGAAGGGTCTCTTAGATGATTAATGGAGAAATAAACATATAAAGACTACATCTTTCCTCTATTTAACACTGCTGACTCGCCTTTATGCATAATAGACACAACTCGTAATGAAAGCAACAATAACACAACAAATAACACCATAAAATAGTTTCGAGGTTTTGGCCGAGCTAAAATACAAATAGCGCGACTATTCAGCCGTATATCCCGGGGGTTTGTAAAATCTCAAATAAGACCGTAGGAGCAACCAAAGACAGACAGTCACACAAAGAGATCAGATTAACAAATCAAGCTTCCATATTAAAATACGAGATACAAGCCATTAAGATGGCGATTGAACTCATTAAAACTCAAACAGAAATTTATCATATTCATAGAATTTTGTCAAGCCTTGTAACTCTTAAAGAGACCGTATATACTTTTTAGATAAACTAGAAATCTAAATTGACATAATTACCTTATCGATGTGGCTTCCCTCTGCCTTTTATACAAATATTTTTATGGCACCTGCTCTGACGAGCAATTTTCATTGATGCCATAACTGTATGAATGTAAGCGTGGTACTAGGTTCGCATCTTGGTCTCACCGTTGTACTCACAAAACAGTTAAATGTAACCGTCTCCTCTATTCCAGCAGCTTCTTCACTCGCACTTCCCGACAGTGGAACTCCCTTCCTCTTACTTGCTTCGCTGATAACTCTAATCTTCAAAAATTTACATGTAATGTCAATCGACATCTTCTGACGCATTGATCTTGATGCGAGTCCTTTACTTTTGTCCTCAAATATTCCTCTTTACTTATACATGCACACTGTGGCACACCCGCTTGCTTAGGGTGAAATGCTTAAAAAAAATTGTCGGCCTATTGGACAGGAATTTAAAATAAAAATCATCAAAAAATTACCCTGCCTTTAATAAAAAAGTATCATGTATGAAAGTGACATAAACATCATGAAAATTTACCTCTAAATTTAGGATTCCTGGAAATAAGCAGACATGATTTCATTAAGAAAAAATCACTTTGAAAAAAATTTATCTTTGCAAATAAAATTAAATTTAATATTACAAAATTGCACAATTTGCTTTTCTTATATTGTTTGATAGATTTTCAGTAAGAAATAAATATTAAATTTTACAGAAATATTTTGTTTTACAGGGCTATTTGCTTTTGCTTAAATCTGTTAAACTTGCTTGCTTTGACTATTTTTTATTGGTTGAAAAATACCAGATTTTATTTGCTTTTAATATTGCTGCTTTCGCATTTATAGAAATACCATTTTTACAAATTTTGCTTTGACTATTACATTGCTGGTTGCATTTATACTATTTATATATTTGAATTATACCAGATTTTACAAATGTAATTTTTTTGAATATTTGCTTTGACTTGTTTTTTTTTCTGGTTGCATTGTCAATTTGAAATACCAGATTTTACAGAAATTTTAAATTTGCTTTGATTATTACATTTTATTTAAATGGTTATATTTGTAGAAATACCAGATTTTACAGAAATATTTGCTTTTTGACTTTTTAGCAATTTGTCATTTTAATTCATTTACTGGTTGCATTGTAGAAATACCAGATTTTACAGAAATATTTGCTTTGACTATTACATTGCTGGTTGCATTTTTATAAATAGAAATTCTTTCATAACAATACCAGATTTTGTTTAAATTTGCTTTATAAACCTTACATTGCTTTGATTGGAAGACTTGTTGAAATACCATATTTTATTTGATTTTTTTTCTTTTAATGAAAAAATTTTCTTTTTATTTTCTTCTTGGCATTTGTTATCATTTATTTTATTTGGAATACCAGATTTCAGATCTACAAAAAAAATATTTGTCTTTGACATTAATTACATTGCTGGTTGTTTTATTGTAGAAATAATTCAGATTTTATTCAATATTTGCTTTTGACTATTACATTGCTGGTTGTCCGTTGTTCTTAGAAATTTCAGTCGCCTATTTTACTTTCAGTATTTTCTAAATTTTTTGCAGAAAACTTTGCATATTTGCTTGTGACTATATTTTTCTTTGCTTGGTTGCTTTCTTGTTTGTAGAAATACCAGATTTTACAAAATATTTGATTTTGAATATTACATTTTGACTATTGCATTGATTCCCAGATTTTTAGAAATATTTGAAACTATTTTTTTTGACTATTATAATGCCAGCTTTTTTTTAAATGTTTGTTTTGACTCGTTGATTGCTGTTTGCATTTTAGAAATCCAGAAATATTTCATTTTGAATTATATTGGGACCTTGTGTTTGTTTTCGTTGATATACAACATTTCTTTTCTTTTTGTGCATTCATTTTTGGACCTTTTACTAATAATTAAATAACCAGCCTATTACTATATGATCTAGATTTACTGATAGATATTTTAGTAAACTGATTATAAATTTACTATTTGTGCTGCTTTTGCTCCATGAATTACATTAAAACAATTTTCAATAAATGCATGATGAGATTTTCTTTTCCAAATAATGTCCTGGAAATTAAAACTTGCTTCACTTCTATAAAAAAAAAAAAAAAACAAGTACGAGTAGAATAAATTGTACTAGTATTGTAAATATTTTCTGTAGTTAGTCAGAATGCCACATAAAGGCAACCTTAAAGCACATCATCGTGGTGTAATGATTAACAAGCTTGCTTCCCTGAAACATTTACGACTGAGTAGTAAGTTCGATCCTCTCTGGGTTCCTCATACTTTCAGCCTTTTGCCAAATCTAAATCTTAGAAAATCAAAATAAAGGCAAAATTATAATTTTATTTGTTACATGTGCATTTTTTTCGTAAATATTCCATGCCCAAATCTGGGTGCGTCTAATTCAAGAGTGCGTCTAATGCAAGAGTACGTCCAATGGTCCGAAAAATATGGTAAATAAAATACCTTCGAATATTGTTATCCCAAGCATTGAAATAGCAGACATGAGATAATTTAATCTTTTATTTTGTTGTGTGTAAGCGGGGTGAGGGTTGGCTTGAATGAGCGAAGCTGAGAACGTTCATTTTCTTATCCCGAATATTAAAATAGGTACAAACAGTAACAAAGACTATAAAGCACCTCATGAAACTGATAAAAAAATAATATAAAAGGGTAAAAATTTAACAGAAAATGATTACAGAAAAAATTCCTTTCATACGCATTCTTCAAGTTAAGTCAAATAACATAAAGAAATTATAGATATAATTGCCTGTAAAAAAAATTAAAATGTGTTTTTTTTTTTTAAATCCCAAACACTTTCAGAAGTGGAAACGAGAGATGTTGATAAAAAAATTCAAATTACTCTTACAAAAAAGAATGAAACCTTGTAAAAGATATACGAAAAAAAAAAAATATATATACGTCGTTTTTGACGAAAATACCAGGAAGCTTTAACGATCTTTTGTAATTTCTTAGCATTTAAATTTTCCTTTTCGTTGTTTCTCTAAGGCTGATCGTTATTCTTCTTCATTTTCGTCAGCATGAATGCCATGAATTTTAAGAATGCCGAATCCTTTCTTCTCTTTGCTCTACTTGCGACTTTCACACGAGATATCTTTTGTGCCTCCCACGGTAAGATTTCTATTTGCCGTCCAAGCGAAGATGACTTCCCTCCAATCCCTTCTGATGTCTAACTACCTTCCACCGCTGCCATCAGAATTCGTCATTTTTGCCGTCTAATCTCCTTGTGAGGCACCGTAACGTCTGCTGTCTAACTACCTTATTTCAACCTTCTGACACTATTCGCTGACGCGTGTTCTCAAATACATTTGGGAGTGCCTCAGCGGAGCTCAACTTTAAATTTACGAAGATGAAAGCCACCCTTTTCATTGGACAATAAATATAAGGGTAATATATATTCTTCTGAATTTTAAAAAACGAATCCCTAGCTGTCCAACATGACAGTTATTTCGGGCGGTCCTTTTTAGAGTCAATTCTCAATAATAAATTAAAATAAAATAAAACAACACTTTTACACAGATAATGACATTTTTTAATATATCGTCTGGTTTTCCTTTAATACACTTCTTCCAAATGAAAGTGTAGAAGACAAAGTCAGATTATTTAGCATTTATTTCTCCTAAATTAATTATAAATATTAATTATTTTAGGCGAATAACTAATATATTTTTTATATTCAATCTGGGTAAAGATGCCCATTATATGCCAATAACCAACAAAATGATACCCTGTAGAGATTTAGAAAATGAACAAGAATGGCAAGTGATATTGGATTCAAAAAGGGAAAAAATACTATACATTATTCAAACAAATATTTGAGGATGGCTCTCAAGTTTCAGAAAATAAAATGAGAGGAAATAAATCCATCCCTACTTTGAAAAGGACATATATATCTGCCACACTCACACCTACTCAAAAATGAAACTCTCCCATCATGCAACAGATGTCAAGTACCTCTCACAGTGGAAAATATACTCATGTTGCCACAATCCAACTCAAAGTCGAACAAAATATAAGCAAGCGAATAGTAAAAAAAGAATTTTTTTCAAAACACTAAACGAAAACAATGTCCTCAACTTCTTAAAGAAATCAGACTTTATACAAAAATATAAGAAATTCCCAACAAAACTACATAAAACATTTAATATATTTTGAAAAATGAAAAATAAAGAAAAGGAAAAAGAACCCTTCAGGTTTCAACAACATGAAAGCGGGAAAAATTCTAATAACGCACTCGTATAAGAAACGGAATACAAAATAAGATTTAGAAAAAAAGCACCTCCAATAAAACTGGTTATAAAATAAAACCTTGCATCAATAATAATGGTAGAGTGTTACACATACAAAATCACACACGCACGCACTCGTAAAAATACCCCCCAACAACATACACACACACACACATACATACATATATATATATATATATATATATATATATATATATATATATAGATAGATAGATAGATAGATAGATAGATAGATAAATAGATAGATAGATATTATCCAAGTGATTGCTGGTGGCAATATTACAGTACTCGGTAAAATAACAGAGTTAATATATATATATATATATATATATATATATATATATATATATATATATTGATAAATAAAAATATTTAAAAAATATTAAAAAATTAAAAAAAATAAAATGTTCAGACACACTGGGTTGTAGATTAATATTCTTTCTTTTTTTTTTATTATTATTATTTCATTTAGATTCCTCGACTAGTTTCGGCCAAAATGGCCATCATCAGGAGAAGAAATATATCTGCTTGCTGGTAGCAGTAAACTACAGAAATGAATGCCCTGATGGAGAAAATGAACTTTATACTGTAGTTTTCATTTGTTTGTTTTTTTTTTTTTTTAACATTCCTTGTGTTGGTCAAACAGTCCCTTTTAAGTTGTTATTTGAGATAAGAGCTAGATGGATCTATGCTTCTCTGAATTCCCCTGGTCAGTTTGACAGTTTTATTGATCCTGGTGAGGGGATGTGTCTCTGTTAAGTGTTTTTTGTGTATGTTATTTGGTTCTTAGGGAGTGAGTGAGTATGATATGTTTAAAAATGTGTATTGCTCAGGTGTGTGTTATCATTTGGCTCATTAGGGAGTAAGTAAGTAAATATATATATATATATATATATATATATATATATATATATATATATATATATATATATATATATATATATATATATATATATATATATATATATATATGCAATTTTATATATATATTAATTATATATTATATATGCGGGTAAAAATTGGAAAACGCTCAATATCAGTGATAGAGCTAACATATTTGGTTGGATTGATATGAGTTTATCACTTTGTGTTTCACTTTAATTACGATCGTCAGACAGACAAATGATCTGCACGTGTGTGTGTGTGTATAAAGAAGTGTTATTCGATTTGACGACACAAAAGGCCGATCTGAATAGAACCAACCCTAACCATTGTTGAAAGAATTTCGCTACATACTGCCGAAATAGGATTACAATTGTGTATGTAGGTGTGCTCAAACAAATGCATATATATCTGCGCCTAATCTCGCATTGTTTATATGTGTGCGTTTGTGCGAACTACAATGCGTACACCGGTATGTATGTATGTATGTATATATGTATGTCTGCTTGCATATCCCAAAACGGATACAGAAGAGAATTTTCCGCTCCACCATGAACAAACGTAATAAAACACAAACTAACATAAATAGATTCAATTTTTGAATAAAAAAAATAAGCAGTTTTTCTGATAATCGCAAATGCATGAATCTCAAAAAATGTTAAATTCATTCTCAATATATATATATATATATATATATATATATATATATATATATATATATATATATATATATATATATAAACAACCCAGTCTGTTCTGTTGGTAATAAAACAGTAATCAGTGTTAAATAAAAGAGCTGAAACTTGTATTATATATACATACACACACACACACACACACACACACACATATATATATATATATGTATTATGAAATGGACAAAGTCCGACAATTATTTTAAAACATTTTTTATGTTTATACACTTTTTTATGGATACAAATATTTAAATAAATGCTCTGTTTATAATAAACAGTATTAAACAACACTTATCGTCCTGAATGTCCGAGAAATTTTCACAGAAAATATTCGTCCTCCGACAGGATTCGAACCTTTATCCTATACGAACCGTCATTTTGCTTGACATGCCTTCAATAAATTTGGCCACAGAGGAGCGTTCGGTTAGCAAGGTCGAATTTACTGTATTTGAACTTCAATCTTCTATGAATCTCTCTCGTACATTCATATCTGCTCATGGCGTATCCAAATGTAAACAAATGACGTCACACATTATGAAATGGATAAAGTCCGACAATTATTTTCAGACATTTTTATGCTTATACATTCTTTTTATAGATAAAAATATTTAAGTAAATTCTCTGTTTATAATAAACAGTATTAAACAACACTTACCGACCTGAATGTCCGAGAAATTTTCACAGAAAATATTCGTCCTCCTACAGGATTCGAAACTGTTTCCTATACGGAACCGTCATTTAGCTTGTCGTGCCTTTAACCAATTTGGCCACAGAGGAGCGCTCGGTCAGGAAATACAGTAAATTCGACCTTGTTTACATTTCTTTTTGACCTTCGCATCTACTCCTGCCTACCTACTGCAATGAAAGCCCAATCAAGAACCCTCCGCTATAGGGTAGATTTTATTGCAATTATTTACACAATTTACATTTTTCGGACTGTTATCCTCTTTCTTTTGTCATATTCACGCTCTGGCTTTCTTCAGGTGATTGGAATTTCGTCCCCTGGGGTAGAATGTTCTAGTTCCACGTGCCATGCCTCTTCCGGATGTCCCAGTTATCTCCTTTTAACTCAACTCCCCAAGTTTTTTTTTTTTTTTTCAAGTCACTGGATCCAACCAACGCTTTTATCTATTGGGCCAAGTGTCCTTAACGACATCTGTGTATGAATTTTTGGGGCTTATAAACTAAATGTTTCGGTAAATTTTTTACCAGAGTTCATATTGCAATTTTATATTGTTGTTATTATTGCTTTTATCCAGCTCTCTTTATTACTGGTTCCCATATTGTATTCATTTCTATGCTTAGTCGACTCAGGAGATTTTTGTGGCCTAGCATATGTACTGATTCCTAAAGTTTACGAATTTCCCAATTATGTTCTTCGTCTCTATGATCTCAAACTGACCCCACAAAATGAGGTTGCATTTTTTTTCCATATGTGGTCAGCTACGCCTGACTTTACACTTCCCTCGTGTAATATTGAGAACTCAGCTTAAAAGGCTTATTATTTTAATTAAAATATATCATTCTTGAGCTGCTATCCATTACACCACCGTGCATCCCATGTGAAACATGATTAGCCATATTTTCTTGGACGTGAGGTGTATTGTAATTAATTACATTGTTGGAACTGTTGTCCTCATTTTTTATTGCTATATTCATGACGTTCAGCTGCTGCATGTTCCAGAATTTCAAACTTAAAACCTTTTTTTATGTACAGTTCTAATTCCATATGCCATACTTCTTCCAGATGTCTCAGTATCAGTTATCTCTTTTAACTCAACTCTTTTTGTTCACCTTGGCCGTATTGAACTCGAAAATCTTTGGGTCAAGTCACTGAATTCAACTAATTCTTTTATCCACTGGGCCATGTGTCCTTGGGGACATCAGTGTATTTTTGGGACTTATAAACCTAATGTCTCAGTAAATGTTTTTTTTTTACCAGAGCTCATAACGCACATTTGTTGTTATTATTATTTTTCTCTAGAACTCTGTATTTCTGGTTCCCATATTGTATTCATTTCTATACTTGGCCACCTTAGGAGATTTTTGTGACCTAACATGTTTGGTTTGGTTTGTTTTGTTTTACGGTATATCAACCTCAATGGGTTATTTAATGCCGACAAAATGTTTATTGGTGCTAATATTTTGTTTTGTCAAAAATCTATTTCTGGTAATATTTCCCCTTCATAATGTATAGCTGGTAATAATTGTTTCCAAATGTATTACCTGGTAATATTTTTTTTTCAAAAATGTATTGCTGGTAATAGTTTTGTCCTTCAAAAATTTATTGCTGGTAATAATTTTTTACAAAATATTTCTGGTATTAAAACTTAGTTTTACACTTTCATAGTATTTTTACCACAGTTTCGGGGTTAACTATTTGCCCATAGCAGGGACCCTAACAGGTGCTACCACCGCGGGTCAGGGTGGGCCTGGGAACACCAGCAATTAAAAGATGGTTCCGTGCTCCTCAAAATCTCCTGATTAGAGGCCTTGCTGCTGGACGTAGTTTATCATCTTACCCAGGACGCGAATGTAGTTTATCGTCATACCCAGGACGAACCTAGCATATGTCCTGATACCTTTACTTTTCATATTGTCCACTGATGTTCTCAGACTATTATTTCAATCTCATCCCACGGTGAGATCTCCCTTTTCCTTCTATGGGTGGTCAGCTACACCTGACTTTTTTTATTTCCATCGTGTTACCGCTTTACGATATTCTTGCAGTCATATCTTAAGGGGCGGCCTGTTTCTCCTATATTTCTTACCACATCTGCAAGGGATGACGTGCACATAGTCCTAAGCCAAGATCTTCTCTATTGTAGGATCTTACCCAGAAGAGGTGTTTTCGAAGTGTTGAATCACTTTTGTCGTCCTGATGTCATATGAACCACAGATCTTTTGTATTTTTCCGATAATCACTTCACATAGGGTAGGCAGACCGAAGCTGTTTTCTGAGTATTTTGATCCTCTTTTGCCCTTAAATCCCAGTTTGTCGAAGCTGTTGCCATGTACCCCGGATATCTGTTACGTTGTAGGATACTGCTTATACTAAACATTTTCTGTTCATATGTCTCTGGGTCGCCATATGACTTTTGCGCGATACTTTAAGCAGCGGACGATCCCTTTCTTTAAATTGTATGGATGGTGGGAGGTGAAGCTCTGATTTATTTTCCAGTGAATATTGGGTTGCGGTATATGGATGTTTTTAACCCACGCTCCGTTCAAGATATTACATTCAGGGATGTTAGTTTGTCATTGTTATTCTTTTCTATCTCCATAGATGATCTGTTGGAATTTTTGGGTACCCTGGTGTACTAGTGAGCCAGCCAAAATGAGCTGACTCATTTTATAGTTCACCAATAGAAGGGTTAACCAATCAGAAGGCTCAAAATATTCAATGCGACGTGTATAAAGGCGGCCATGTTTTTCCCGAATATTCACTGCCAGCCTTTGATATCGAAGACTGAAGAATTACGGAACAGCTGCTGGTGGTATTGGCGATATAGTCAGATTCAGTAGAGTGTCTGACTCGTGAGTGTTAATCTTTAACGTTGTTTCATTGAACAGATTACGTACTGCGCTGTATTCTATATTCATAGACTATGGTGAACATGGTCAACATGATCTTATTGAGTTTACTTGGTCCAGTAGTAGCGTCGCCTCTTCCTAATGGAGACAGAGTATGAAGGTTTCATCTACGTATCTTAGCCATAGGGTTAGCTTAACTGGTGTAGATTCTAATGCCATGTCTTCGAAGTATTCCATGTATATGTTTACCATAGATGGTGATATTGGCGAGACGACGACAACAGTCTGAAGAATGTAAATACTGCAAATAAATAACCATTTATTCGATGTTTTCTACACTGTGTGGTGTTTTTAATAAAAACCTTGAGAATTAGGGAAATGTTCACTTACACATATTGAGGTGTGTTTAATAAATTCCTTTATAAAGGCAAAAGTAGGAACTTAACTTTGGTGGAGAATCTATATTGACAAAGCGGGTAATGTCGATTCAGTTGATGAGTGATCCATGTCTGAGTTCACAATACTACATCCACCTTTCCTTTTTTTATCTTTGGTATTTAGAGATTCCAGGAAGTAGATTCTTTTTCAAAATCAAGCTTTTAAAAAAGAGAGGGAAACGCTGTCAGTGGTCAAATAAAAATCTGAATTTTATTTTCGAATATTTTAAAACGCTGCTTGAAGTGCTACGATGAGCCTATGCGTAAATGACTGATTTTGTTTATTCGATTCCTGATTTTGAAACGTCAAATTCCGGTCAGCCCGAAACTACCTATGTTCTTTAAAGAGAGTCTCCAAAATGAATAACCTTTATCAGCTTACGTCCATTTATGTATATGTAGTGAATTTACTTTCTATCCATATGTATACTGCTTGTTTCCAGTATAATTCTGGATTATCTTTTCGAAATAAATCAAATTATCTCTGAAGTTGAACCAGGTTTTTCTATCGGATCTTATCAAATATTTTTCGCCTAATCCTTGAGACTGAAACACACCACCATTGCCGCTCTCTTTCTGATATAATTGGAGAAATTCTCATCCGATTACCGAAATTAAGCAACGATGAACCTGGTCAGTACTTAGATGGGTGTATACCAGATACTGGAAGCTTGGATATGAGGGTGTTATGATAGATAACGGCTCGGGATGAGAAATCGGAGAACCAAGTTCGAATTCCAGTTTGTTTCATTATATTCACTTACACGCAAATACCCTTGGGAAAGGTATGACGCCACCGCTTTGCCACAACCACCACCACGCCGACAGCTAAAAGTAAAATGACAAGATATGCTTCTCAAAATCATTATCATCTCTCCAAGATATTCTTACAATCAAAAATATTTATTAGCTTTAAATAAACTAAAAAGGTTGATAAGCCGTAAAAAACAAATCACCCAACCGATGGTCGACCTGTATAAAACAGAATCTCAAAAACTCTGTACAATGAGTCCCCCGTATTCGCGGGGGTTAGGGACCAGAACCGCCCGGGAATAGTTAGAATCCGCGGATACTTGTAACCCCGGTAAAAGTGCTTATAAGTACATATTTTGATTGTTAAAACCTCATATACCATCACCTTTCATTTGAAACACTTTAGAAACATTTCAGACACTTTTAAAATAATTTCTGAAAAATAGTATTGGTGATCATACACTTAGCGTAAATTTTCTTTCATACGGACAATAACCATTTTTCTTTACGTTTATATCGATACAGCCATAGAAAATACTCTATAATATATGTGTAAAAAGAAATAAAACATAAAGTTTAAAACATTTCCTAAAAACAAAAATGTGATAATGACCTCAGACTTAACATAGGCCATTTTTAAAACCCTAGCCGCAGCCCCTAACAAAGAACAAATCTCAAGCACTACGCATGTTTTTGCGTTTGTTTTTACAATGAAGATGTAGTTTTGACAGTTTTTATCCTAAAAATGGACTGTTGTATGTTTTAAGTCATTTAAATATCAGAAAAATAATTAAAGAATATTTGAAATATGTTCTATCTAAAAAAATACGCGTATCGAGGGATTTCTCAGTGAATATTTTGTATATATGTTCTTCGTATGTTTCCGTTAATAACAAGTACATATATAAAGAAAAATTCGCGGATGTGTGAAGCCACAAATGCTGAAACGCGAATAGGTAGGAGCACACTGTTTCTTTTTTCTCGACACGATAGTTGAACATTACATTTCACTGCAAACCTGTATGCATCAATATATATTCATACACACATACGCAAAGGCACACCATGATAAATGAACATTACGTAGTCATTTTCCTCCATATTATCAGAAGTCCAAATAAAATATCCAGTTCCTCTTGACTTTTGTAGATACGATCATTTTGCTGCCATTTTTTTTTTGGCCTCGAAATCACAGCGACCGACATATTATTTTTTCACTCGGCATAGCAGAAAATCGTGACTGGAGAAAATGGCCGGGAGCCCTGGGCTAGTGAAATACAATTTCTCTGTCTGTCATGTTTCATAAGTCTCAAATTGACAAAAAGCCAGGCGAGGTTTCAACTTTAACGGTATTTAGGAACTGACGTCTTTTCCTTGAGCTAATATCGAGCAAGATTATATTTAATATGCAGGATTAAGAGCAAAATCCAACACTGATAATTTATAAGAGCTAAACGAAAATTTGTTCAATATTTCTCTGGTTTTATATAACGTTTTTCCAACATATCTATATCTATCTATCTATCTATCTATCTATCTATCTAATATATATATATATATATATATATATATATATATATATATATATATATATATATGTTTGTGTGTATTTTTGAAGAATGTCGTTATTGTGGCATGTATTATTAAAGATTACGGAACTTTTCCGTTTAATACTCTTTCTTTCATTTTTTTTCTTTATCGCAGGCTTCTTTATATTTGGGTCGAAGTTGTTGAAAAAAGATCTCAGTTCTTGTTTTTTTGCCAAGCGCTTTCGGTTATCGTCAACCGTCATCATGGCTGTATGTTTTGGTTTGAAGTAGAGTGCTTTTTATTTTTATTTTCATAGGTAATATTTTTGGGTACTAAGGCAATATTATTGGTTTAGTTCGGTAGCAATTGGGAGGGGGGTGGTATTTTTTATTTGGAGGATTAGTCATTAAATATATTTAAGATGTTTCTGCCAGTATTAAATCCTATTTTATTTATGTTGTTTTTTTTTTGGTTGTTAAATGTGATGGCTTCGAGAATTTGTAAGCGTTTTTTTGCACTTTTATAGAGGATATTGGTATTGTTGATGATGATTTTTCTTATTTCTGAGCATTTGAATCTGTTATTACCTATAAAAATAAAAATTAAACGCCAATTATTTTAAACCAGAACATAGAGCTATAATGACGGTTAGACAAAAATATAAAGAAATTTGCGAGCAAGCAAGAAAAAAAAACGAAAGATTATTAAACGGAAAAGTTCCGTAGTCGTTAATAACTCTTGCCTCAATCTATCTATCTATCTATCTATCTATCTATCTATCTATATATATATATATATATATATATATATATATATATATATATATATAAATTTGAATGATAACTCTTACATTTTAGGCATTTAAAACATCATGACTGGTCGCGTACACAATTTCGGAAAATCCTTGTTGAAAACACAACTATAATTAAATATGAAAACAATAAACAAAAACTAAAAATTCTTGAAGCTATATGCATAGAACACTTGAAACATAAGCTGAACAAAATAAACTATGAAATCTCCACAAATATTCTTAAATGCCTATAATTGATAACATAAGCCATTGGTTTATACCAACGGCATCCAGTATTTAATATTTATCGTTTTCACTCTCGCGTGGTCTTGTGAGACGTCACGAGCTAAGGTGCGATTTTCGCTTCCGCGTCTCGTATACACGAGTTTGTCGTTGCTTTGAAATTTTTCATGCACTAAAAACAGACTATCATTATTGTTTCGTCCGTGTATTGTTTGATCTATTGAAATATAATTGTCGTCTTTGATAATGTCTTATGTGAGCCGAAAGCTTAGATTGGATTTAACCATGCATCTATATGGTGAATTTCTTTCGTCTTTCACTGATAATTTTCTTAAACTTCTCAGACAATATGAAAGGAACTTACATAAAATAAATAGACAAAACTTCTCTATATTATTTAATGAAATGCATCAATGAAAAATTTTTCATCACAAATTTTTCGCAAATATTCACACACACACACACACACACACACACACACACACACACACACACACATATATATATATATATATATATATATATATATATATATATATATATATATATATATTTAAATATATATGTTGCGGATATTTAGGCAGAAAATTTGCAGTAAATACAGTAAATTTGCGCCCTCACTCTAACAACATTTCATTGTTCCTGGGATATCTTTTTGTTATCATAGTTGTGGGATACCTACTAACAAAAGGAATGGAAAAAAAAATAGATTCGAAATGAATTCAGAAAAGTAAATTTTAAAAAAATCTAAAATCGCCAGTACGTTTGTGCGCATGTGCAATTCTGCCAATATAACAAATGTAGTTCGATGAAGTCTGGAAGGACGAAACACGTCACAAATAATTTTTTACCGCTTTGTCATAAAATTTTCAATATATATATATATATATATATATATATATATATATATATATATATATATATATATATAACATATATATATATATGTGCGTGTGTGTGTGTTTATGTGTGTGTGTGTGTGTGTATGTATGTATGTATGTATGTATTATACAACAAAAATCCCAAATTACCTCATGTGGTTATAGTCTATTTCAGACCAGCACGGACATATGCCAGCCTTCCTCAGCCCTAGATTGACTGTCTCGGAATGGGGGATTTGAATTTAGTTTAGATAGCAGTCGGAAAAAAATGGGGTTCAATTATTAACAACTGAGCACCAACGTTAAAAGGAAAAAAAATGATGGTTGCATGCCGACTTCTTATATTAATGACCCCCAAATTTTTAATCCTTTAGAATTAACAGAGTATAATGTATGTATATATGTATAAGTCACCTTAGCGATTACAGAAGCCGAAAGGAGACGGACGATATTACAATTGAAGGGAAGGGAGAGTAGGTGGCTATTATCTGAGTAATATGTGGCAATTACCCTGTAAGCTCATAGATAGAAAAATGCATTGTTTAGTGTACACATCGATCAGTCAGATGCTAACTTATTACAGAATCAATATATATATATATATATATATATATATATATATATATATATATATATATATATATATATATATATATATATATATATATATATAATTAAGAAATATACATATATATATATATATATATTAAGAAAATGGACAAAATCTGACAATTTATTTATTAAAGACATTCTTATGTTTAACGTTCTTTTTATAGATACAAGTATTTCCGTATAGGATGCAGGTTCGAATCCTGTCAAAGGACGAATATTTTCTATGAAAATTTCTTGGACATTCAGGCCGGTAAAGGTTATTTAATACTGTATATTATAAATAGAGCAATTACTTAAATACTTGTATCTATAAAAAAGAACGTTAAACATAAAAATGCCTTTAATATATATATATAATATATATATATATATATATATATATTATTTATATATATAAATAAATTATTTTTTATATATAAAAGAAAATATTGGGGTATAAAATGTATGAAAAAGTGAAAAAATGTTTTCCTTTGACGCGTTTCGTACTTGAGGACTTTACTGAATTAAATTCATGTTGATGCGCGAACGAGGGGATATTGTCAATCTATCTAACCTATCTATCTATCTATCTATATATATATATATATATATATATATATATATATATATCTCAGTCTGTATCTATTTCTATCTCACTCTGTTCGTATTTATCTATCTATCTATCTAGCTATCTATACGTACATACATACATACATATATATATATATATATATATATATATATATATATATGTGTGTGTGTGTGTGTGTGTGTGTGTGTGTGTGTGTGTGTGTGTGAAAATATATAGAAAATAAAAAAAACAAAGGTTCCAAAAATAATTTCGCTTGAAGATGGAACAGAGCTTACTTTAAACTCAATTTAATTCAAATTATATTGAAGTTTTCGGCTCTTGTTTTTTGAAACATGAGACCTCTTATGTCGCGAGTTGGAATCCTGTTTTTTAAATAAATAATTATATATATATATATATATATATATATATATATATATATATATATATATATATATATATATGGATGCATGCATTTGTTTCAGTTTGTTCGAATCTATTATCTAGCTATCTCTGTGCATTTATATAATATATGATGATAAACCTACCAAAATATTTTTCCTATTTGCTCATGTTATTATAATTGGGGGAAATGGCTGCGGTCGATAAAATTTCTGCCGTCTTTCAAATCAAATTCACCTCTAAATTTCCGATTTATCATTTCGTTTGCTTTCTTCAAAATACCTCAAATCTTCGCATCACCTAACAGAGTCACCCACGAAACCCAGAATTCAAAAACACAAAGAGGGTCTCAAAAGAAACTAAGAAAAGAAAGAAACAATGAAAGGAATTTTGAACGGAATAATGAAATGCAAAATGTGAAGAATTTGGTCACACTTAATTAAATGGACAGGATACAGACGAATAATCTATTAATGCACCCTAATATTAATTAATTTGGGATTTCACAATTCGTATCGTGCAAGTCAGTAAACCACTATGTTAGAAGGGTTACTGGATGTGGAAGAATTAGAAACAGAAACATTATTATTAGTAGAATTTTGAATATATTTAGCGGCACATTAAATGTATATGTATCTTCGTGCATATATATATATATATATATATATATATATATATATATATAATATAGACATTGAATAATATTTTAAAATTCTTTTCATAACGTCTGATAAATATTAATAACATTATCATTAAACGAAGAAAGAAAATCACAATATTGATACATTATTTTTAATCCAAAACCATGATCAAAGATAAGAATTACAGTACAATATATTAAGCAATACACGTACAAGAAAGTGATGATAGTCTTTTTATGTTTAAATAGTATCTCATGAGCTGCGGTGCAATTTTCGCTTCTAGCGTCTTATATGCGCGTTTTTATCGTTGCTTGGAAATCATCCATGTAAACAGAAACAGACTATGTATTAATGAAATAATGCTGCCTAAACACACACACATATATATATATATATATATATATATATATATATATATATATATATATATATACAGGTAATGGATCCGTTGGTATATAATCCAGGTAGATACTAGTAATATTAAATAAGAAAACTGATCCACAGGGAGATCAATGTATTTATTATAACAGAGCATAATGCCTGTCTTACATTATTAATGAACCAGATCAAAAACGATTAAAAAGAGGACAGTGGGTAGCAATTAGAATTGCATTTAAATTTTCACATATGAATGTTTGCTGGAACGCATGGAGCTGGAAGGGAGTTCCGCAAGTGAGAAGTGCGAGAAAAGTAACTGTTGGCATAGAACCTCAACTTTAAATTGCTGAGATCTCGAAGCCAGTCTAGTACTGCTCTTTAAAAATCTACATATTATAGCGAAGAGATCATCCAAAAATTACCATTAAGGTATGTATAGAAAAACACATAGAGGTAACATTACGGTGATGGAAAGTGACTGAATCCGATATGCCAGATCAGGACCAATAATATTGCTGAGCCTTCTTTGGATTTTATCAAGGAAATCAAATTTAATAGCAGGGGCACCGGCCCATATATGACAGCAATATTCTAAGCATGGGGGAATAATAGCCATAGATATGTATGATAGATTCTGGACACTAATCTATCTATCTATCTATCTATCTATCTATCTATCTATCCCATTCTGTTCAGATCTATCTATCTATCTATCTATCTATCTATCTATCTATCTATCTATAGTCGACTCTCCCCCGTCGAAATCGACATATGAGGGTCAAGCGGATCAGTTCCCAGGAAACCGACAGCACATGAGATTTGATTATAATGGTGAACGTTTCGTGCAGGACCAGCCACACATTTTGAAGGACCGAATTCAGAGACCTGGTGCACTAAGTGCCACAAGGTTCCCAAACGAATTCAGCGTTGTCTTTCTCCTAGACTAGTTGCCATCCAAGGCTATAGAACCCAGTCTGTCCTGATATTTACCCATAGCTGGAGGGAGAAGAAGAGGATTCACACCTTTCCCAAGGGTATTAGCACGTAACTCAATGTAATAAATTCGACTGGAATTCGAAGTCGGCTCTGCGATTCCTCAATCCAAGCAGCTATCGATTACTCCACCGTGCCTTTCTTTCTTTCTCTCTTTCCTTTCCTTTTTCTTTTCTTATATATATATATATATATATATATATATATATATATATATATATTCTTTCCGTGTGTCCGTAAATTATATATATATATATCAGTGTGTGTGTATGTGTATATGTATATGTGTATATATATATCTATCTATGAAGAAAAATATACAGAAAAAACAAACAAAAATCTTAATATGCAATTATGCTGTATTAATGTTATATTTTTCTTCATACTGTCGGATGTATATCCATATATTTGCTTACATATCTATCTATCTATATATATATATATATATATATATATATATATATATATTCTGCCATATTTCGCGTTGTGTGTGTGTAAAATTGTCCAAATCGTGTAACAGCATAATTATCCATTTCACAAAATGTTTAAAAACTGAAAAATACTAAACTAATTGAATTTCTTTTTTTCAGGTTTTCGTAAGACGGTCAGCCATCACGACACCATTTTTCGTAAGGATCCCTGAAAAAGAGATATTCTGCTAAAATGGAGCAGTTGAAAATTATTTCGTGTCAAACACACCGTCTTCCGAACTAGCAATGGTGAGAGGAAAATATCATTCAGGCCTTCAATAATGGTATCTTTCATCTTCAAAGTCTTTTCAAAAACCATCAAGAGAACGGTGAATCATTTTAAAAAACAGAGGGAACAGCAGAGAAGAGAACTGTATCAGGCTGTCACAGCAGGAATAGGAGTCATCAGTTCAACATAGAAATAAAGAAATCAATTAGAAAAGATCCAACTCAATTCATAAGATGTCTGGCACGGGAGAGATGTCATTTAGCTGTGGCAGTCCAAAAAGCAATGAAAAAAGACCTGAAAATGAAATCGTAAGCTTTAACTGAGGCACATTTTACATTTTTCAGAAAGTTAATGAAGGATAGAACACGGGATTTTGGATATTTTATAATTGGGAAATGATCCAAATAATATATATATATATATATATATATATATATATATATATATATATTTATAACTTTATTTCAGACCTTAATGAATTCCCATCCGTTAATATGGGTAAACAATGAGGGAGGGTAATTATACATTTTTATTACTCAAAGTAGAGTCCAAACAAAGTTATAAAACCTCAAAGCGAAAATAATATCTTTTCTGTGTGACAAATTTAAAAGTGTCTGTTTGTCTGTGTGTGTGTGTCTGTTTGTCTGTGTGTGCCTGCGTGAGTGCGTAAATATGTATGAGAATACGATGGAATTGTAAGGGGAGCAAAAAGAAAAACAAACAAAGAAAAAAAGAAAAATAAAAGAAAATGGACGTAAGAAAAGAAAGGAAACAGAAAATAAAAAAGAAAAAATTTTTTTAAAAAAGAAATTAAAAAAAAAAACAAAGAAATCAAAAGAAAAGGAAGACAAATAAAGAAAGAAAAAAGAAAAGCAAAGAAAAAAAGACAGAAATAAAAAAAGAAGGAGTAAAAGGAAAATGAAGAGAAAATTAAGAAATGAAGACGAAAATAGAGAGACAAAAAAGTGAAAAGAAATAGTAGAAAAAAAGAATATAAATGAAAACACAGAAAAGAGAAAGAAAATGGAAAGAGGAAAAATTAAAATGGAAACAAAAATAAAAGAAAATGTAAGGAGATAAAAGAAAAGAAAGAAAATAAATCTTGCAAGAATGAAAAAAGAAAGGCAATGAGAAATAAAAAAGGAATCAAAATAAGAACGAAGCAATTGAAATTAAATATGGTTTCTGTTTTTTTTTTAGATATGAAAAATATGTGACTGAAAGAAAAGAAAAAAGAAAATATTGATTTGAAGAATCGAAAGTTAAAGGTAAAAAAAATCAAGGAATAGCGAAAATGAAAAAAAGTAGGAAGAAAATAGGAAAAATCAACAAAGAAGAAAAACGCTACTAAATAAAGAAAATTAGAAGAAGGAAAATAGGAAGAAAGAACAAGAAAGAAAAACAAAGAATGCGATATAAATTAAGTAGGAAGAATCTATAAGATAATTGTGTTTATTTTTTTTATTTCTCAATGGTCCTGAATCATCATCATCATCATCATCATCATCATCATCATCATCATCCTGCTCCTCCTCCTACTTAGTCTTCTTCTTTGGTGCGTAATCTCTCTTCAGGACTTTGGTGATCATGGCTCTTAGCAATATCCTTTACTTTTTAACTTTTAATAAATTTTGCGTAATTTTTATTTCTCAAAGTTCATGAAGAATTCTTCTTCTCCTTCTTTTTCTTTTTCTTCTTCTTACCTCTTCTTTTTCTCCTCCTCCTCCTTCTTCCTCTTCCCTCCTGACCCTCTTCTTCTTCTTTTTCTTCTTCTTTTTCTTCTTCTTCTTCGTCTTCTTCTTTCATGATTCTCCACTCTATTCCCTTTCCTTTGTAGCGCTTAATAAGTTGTCTTTTTGTTGTTTCTCCTTAACCTTGTTCCTCCATCTAGTTACTTATACTCACTAAGTTCTATTTCAATGTTTATGTTACTCATTGTTACTTCTTCTTCTTCTTCTTCTTCTTCTTCTTCTGTGCGTCGTCTCCCTTTAGGACCTTGTCGATCAGTAATATCCTTTCCTTTTTAACGCTTAATAAATTTTGACTTTTTGTTATCAATCCTAAACCATACTCTGCCATCCATTTAAATTATCGTCTCATTAACCTTTGAAAAAAGAAGAAATGGAAACGGAAAGAAAGATTTGAATGCGTACAATTAAGAGATTCGATTTGAATGTAATCAGCTGCCTGGCATCTTTTTCTCTCTCTCAATTTCACAATTGCTTTTCCCGAAAAGCCTACAAAAGGCGGCAAAATGGTGACGCCTTCTTCGTTTCGTCACAAAACCACATAAATCGCCTACATTGATTTTTCCTTACGTCCTGCGTTTATTGGCTGAAACAACAATTGAAGATCAAAACATAATATTTTAATTGGTGTAGATTTGAAGAATTCTCATCTATTATCGATCTTCTTAGATGCATCTGACATTTGCGTTATTATTTAGAGAGTAAGGCTTTTGAAATCGTTCCACCTTCCTGAAGAGAATTCTCTGCTATGAATTAAATTACCTCGTCGAGTTCGAAGCTTGTAATGATGCCACAAAAGACAAAAATGAAAAGAAAACAAAAGAAAAGAAACCGGTTGGAAAATATTTCTAGAAACTGTCTTTCCCGCCTTGTCATCTGAAAACTGAAAGAGGGAAATGAGAAATCAAATGCTAGTTATTTTGCGAAATCCGCCCAAAGATAATATTCCCACGTCAAGGGCCAGAGATATATGCAACCAGGCTTGAACTAGTAAGTTACTTCTATGTGCAGTGACCCTTCAAGACTTTGGCAATTATAGCCTCTATTGTTTCTTTTCTTTGTTAGCTCTTACTAAATTTTGTCCATTTCCTATCTTCCATAAGCATAGCTAATCCGATGGAATGGACTATTTTTACATTTCATAGGACTAGTTTTCGATAATTCTGACTGGGATAATTTAGTCTAGGAGAGCCTTCTGAAAAGATTCTTTCAGCGATGTAGAATTTATCACTGAAGAACTATTAGCAAGAGCTGAGCAACCCAGATATTGTTAGTTATCTAAATGTACGGAGAACATTCTTCTTCTATGTGCTGTGTCCCGTCAGGACTTTGGCGGTCATGGCTCGCCACAATTTCCTGCCCCGGCCATCTTCGCAAGCTCCGGGGTTATGGTATTACAGGTGGATTGTTTGACCTAATACAATCATTCCTGTCAAACCATGAACTGAAGGTCGTTCTCAACGGATTCTCCTCCAGTTCCTATCCCACGAACGCAGGTGTTTTCCAAGGCTCCATTCTTGGCCCCACTCTATTCCTTATTTTCATCAACGACCTTCCTGACACCATAGATTTCCAAGTTAGCATCTACGCGGACGACACTACAATTTACTCCTGCCTCCAAAACAAATCTAGTGTGGGTGACAAAACTAACCTGGCCGCTCGTCTTGAAATGGACCTTAATCGGTAGTTAATTGAGGCAAGAATTAGCTGGTCACCTTTAACGCCTCAAAAACTAAACTACTCTCTATTAATCACCATAGAGATCCTTCCCTGCCCCCCATTAGAATGTCTGATAGTCAACTTCTTGAGAGCAACTCCCTGCGTCTGCTCAGTCTCACGTTGACTGCTGACCTGAGATAGAACAAATACATTGAGTCAATTGCTTCGTCCACCGCAAGGAAAGTTGGCTCTCTGTGCCGCGCCAGGAAATTTTTCTCCCCGGAATCGATACTTCAAATATACAAAACAACCATTCGCCCTTGCATGGAGTATTGCTGCCATATATGGGCTGGAGCACCTTCTGCTTACCTCGGAGTTCTTGACAAGATCCAGAGACGGATATGTAATACAATTGGCTCTGATCTGGCATATCGTCTACAGTCACTCTCTCACAGACGCGCCGTCGCCTCTCTCTGTCTTTTCTGCAAATACTTTCATGGTAATTACTTCGATGAGCTGCTTTCACTGGTTCCCAGACTTCATGAATTCAAGCTCCCTACGAGTCTGGCATCACGCTCTCACCCTTGCACTGTAGAAACTACTAAATGCAGCCGTCTCTTCTACTCCAATAGCTTCATACCTCGCACCTCTTGCCTGTGGAACACCCTTCCGAATTATTGTTTCCCTGAGAGCTATAATCTCCAATTATTCAAATGTAATGTCAATCGACATCTCCAGTTACCTTGATCTATCCACTATCCTTCTCCTCATCCTTTCTTCTATCACTCTCGCTCCAAATCTTCTGCAACCCCCTGCATCCTAGTGGCTTCACGCTTTGCTCGGGGCGTAATGCTTAAAAATAAATTGTAGCTCTTAACACATTTTGATTTTTTTGTTATTTATCCTAAACCATGTTACGAGATTGAAAACTTATTAGGTTCAACGTTAATACTACTCAGTGTTCCTGAATTCTTCTTCTTCTTCTTCTTCTTCTTCTTCTTCTTCTTCTTCTTCTTCGTATCTTTTTGGAACGTTGGTGATCATGGTCTTCCACAATTTTATGTCTTTTGTTGCTCATAGTAAATTTTGTCTTTTTGTTGTTTCTTCTCTACCCGACTCTCTTACCTTCACCATATTTTGTGAGTGTCAAAATTACACATCAATATATTACCCCTTCAAAATATTCTTCTTCTTCTTCTTCTTCTTCTTCTTCTTCTTCTATGCCGTGTCCCTTCAGAACGTTGGCGATCACCGCTCTCCACAATTTCCTATACTTGTTAACTGTTAATATTTCTTTCTATTTTTCTCTTTTGTAAACCATATTCTGCCATCCGTTTACGAAAGCTGTCCCCTGTTAGTATCAAATTTTCCGAGCCCTCTTTCCTCATTGTGTGTCTCCAAAATTCAACCCACTCACTTTCTGGTGTTAATCATAAGTGTTCTTTTTGTTTCTATCGTCTTCTCAGTATCCTTCAGTAGAAACATATTTAGTTTTTTCTTCAAGTCAATTCTTCATCTGGGAAGAAAATGTCCTGTATTCACTATCGAATAGGTGGACTGATATTATGTAACAGTTCCGTACGCTTTCCTTTGTTTCCAACGAATTTTTAAATGTTTCTTTACACATTGCTTAGCTTTTGGGAACTTCTTCTTCTTATATATCTATATATATATATATATATATATATATATATATATATATATATATATATAAATTTTTAAAAGCAAGAAATTTTATATTGTAGGCCATGATAGATTTAAAACAAAAACATACACCAGTCGACCGGTTTCGTCCCCTCTCATCAGAACTGTTAACGGGCAACTAAAATTATGAAGAAAAGGAAAAGAAAAAGAAAAAGTCTCTCATGGATGACATGAATGAGTGGACAGGGGGAAAAAATATTATAAAAAATTATACCAACCAAACATGCTAGAAGCGCAGCACAGCAAGTCCAAGCAAACAATCTCTTTGTTTGCAAAGAGCATGTTGCCTGGACCTGATGTAAAGCGACTCCAACACCTTAAGAAAGAAAAGTGAGTGCAAACTGGCCAAAACGGAAAACCAGTTCACACTGAAATCCATCGCACAAGTTGGATTCTTTATAAAGTGATCCGCAATCGAAGAACCATACGTGTTACGAATGGTATCGCCTAAAGACAATTTTTTGTTCAGTATTATAGCAGGTATGTGTTGTTTAATTCTAACGTCCAACCGCTGTGTCGTTTTACCTATGTAATAGCATCCACAACTACATTTGAAATGGTAAATAACAGAATTAATATGGTGGGTGCTAGAACATCTTTACACATAGATGAAAGTACGGACTGAAAGTCAACACGAAGTTTCGCTGCAAAATAACACTCACGTGAACTACATGAAATACGATTGGCGAACGATTCACTCATCCAACCCAACCACGGTAAACGAAGATAGACCGGACATTTACCCACTGAAGCAGGTTTGATTTTGTTGAACCTGGTAGTCTCATCTCGAATAACCGATTGAACACTGTTCAACGGATAACCATTGTTCACAATATATATATATATATATATATATATATATATATATATATATATATATATATATATATATATTATTTTTGTGCCGGTGGAACGAGATGTTTTGTTTTTAAGACATGAAACTCCACTTGGCTCAATACTTTTATTCTTCTCCGTCTTCTGAGTGTCGGTGTCTCCTACGAAAGTAGTCGATACTGACTGTCCAGAATTTTAAGCTATGTTTATGCCCTGAATATCACTATGAGTCAATGTCATCCCATCCATTTACAAATGCTTGTTAATCATTATTTACCTCTCGATCACTTAATATGTCTTATGGCTATAAAAATTTCCAAGCCTTCCTCCCTTATTATATCTTCCAAAAATAAATAAATAAATAAAAACAACGACCTCTTCTGCTTCTAAGTACAAGTAGGTAATATTTTATAATATCACCAACAACTTCCTCTTTGCAGTCTCATTAATACTTGTAGAAGCACAACTCTTTTCATCGTCCTGGGTATGACGATAAACTACATCCGCGTCCAGGGTAAGATGATAAACTATGTCCAACAGCAACGCCTCTGATCAGATGTTTTGAGGAGCGTGGAACCACTTCCTAATTGCTGGTGTTCTCAGGTCCACCGTGATATGGGGTGGTAGCACCTGTTAGGGTCCCAGCTATAGGCAAATAGTTAACCCCGAAACTGAGGTAAAAAGCATTATGAAAGTGTAAAACTAGGTTTTAATAACAGAAATATTTTGTAAAAAATTATTAGCAGAAATAAATTTTTGAAGAAAAAAATATTACCAGCAATACATTTTTGAAAAAAAAATATTACCAGCTATACAATTTTGAGGGAATTTTCTTTTTGACAAAACACAAATATTATCCAGGAAAAAGAAATTTGTCGGCATTAAATGACCCATTGAGGTTGATATGCCGTAAAACAAAAATCATTATTAAAGCAGTAATAAACCACCATAATTCAGCGAATACCTTGATTCTAGGAAAGATACCCCGGACAGAATTCCCGTAGTTTTTATTAAAAAACTTAGCCTAGACCTGTCTCTTGTCTTGGCAAAGTTGTTTCGCCGCTGTTTGAAAAAAGAAATGTTTGCCAATTCTGCGAATGTGTCAGCTGTCTAATCTATCGTCAGTAAAGCGTGGGAACATTAATGTTTGTTTCAATATCAACGCCTGGTGTCATCAGCAAATTATTTGAATTTATCATCTATGTTTGTTTATACCCGCAACATAAAAAAATAGCGACAAGCAGTATTCATTTCGATAATCTACGTTCACTGCTGATGTACTGTCATAATGCAGAGAATCACTGAGACACCCTGGAATAAATTCATTATAAGGGCAGTCGCTTTAGATATCTGAAAGACGTTTGACAAATTGTGGCATGGGAGATTTCTATACAAATTGTCCAGCTATGAAATCTCTGGAGGTAACCTCTGTCATCAAGTCCTACATATCGGGTAAATCCATGAAGTTTGTCGATGATAACTAGTCTTCTGAAGATCATGCAATCTACGGCCTTTACTCAAAGCTAACTCATCGATCAAACCTTATATCTGCTTTATATTCACTCAGTTATGTGCCATGCGTGATACACGCTTAGGCGATCATGTATCTTTCAATACGTGACTGACGAACCAGATTTTTCCCGGTAATAGGTTACCAATTATTTCTGCGGTAGACCAGTTGTCATCAAAGGCTATAGAACTCGGACTATCCTGTTATTTGGAGAGAGAAAAAAATGGATTCATAGATTTTCCAACAAATCAATGGACAGCTGATGATGACAAGAGGGTCATCCAGTTATATTAGTTATGTGTCATGCCTGATACACGCTTAGACGATCATGTATCTTTTGATACATGACTGATAAGGGTGATTTTTCCCGCAGTAGGTTGCCATTTCTTTCTGTGGTAGACCATTTGTCATCAAAGGCTATAAAACCCGGTCTATCGTGTTATTTGGTTAGAGAAAAAAGGATTCATAGCCTTTCCAACGAATCAATGGAGAGCTGATGATGACAAGAGGGTCATGCAGTTATATTAGTGATGTGCCATGCCTGATACACGCTTAGGCGATCATGTATCTTTCGATATATGATGATGAGGCAGATTTTTCCTGCAATAGCTAGGGGGAAGCCCGTATTAGCATGTAAGTGAATGTAATAGATTGGACTGTAATTCGAACTCGGCTCTCCGATTCTAGCCGCTATCCATTATTTCACAGTGCCACTTTTATATTACCGATCTTATTAAGGACATGCTATGATCGGTAGAAAATACCTATGTAGATGAGACGATTCATAGACGCAACTAAAAATATCTGACCTCATTCTAACTGCCTAGTAGAGGGAAGCTTGCTTGGAAGATCCAATCCCTCAAAAGGCAGACTTGTATCTTTACACGAGTATGGATTTGAACCTAATTTATCACTAGATATAGTGAATTGTTGCGCTCTCAAAGATGCTGTTTGCTTAAACATTTTTTTGAGACAGACGTTTCCCAAGACCTCAAGTGGAACTCCTACGTATGATCTATCGGTAAATATACCAGGAAAATGGTTGGTGTCTTTGGGCGTTCCAGAATGTACACCGCACCGTCCGAAATGCTTTCTCTTTACAATAATCAGATCCGAACAAGAATAGAATAGTCATGCCATACTTGGTCTGGTCTTGTCGACTTCTTGCTTTCCAGCCTCTACTAAGTTCAAAAGCGATCGATTGTGGGTGGCGACTTATTTTCCACTTTGAAACCCTTCTCCCAGACGAAACGTTGCTCGCCTATCGTTAGTTAAATGACAGCTTTTTAGACGAGTTACATTCAGTAGTTCCATGAGTTCAGCCTTTTAGAACGAGGACAAACCATGAGATGGCAAATTATTCTCATTCCGTTCGTGTTCATTTGATGGGGAGTAATTTCGATTCAGAAAGTTTCATCCTCAGAAAACTTACTTTCTCAAACAAACTCTCCGGAGAATTCTTCCCCGACATCTACAAACTTGGTCTCTTAATAACCACGGTCTACCGACATCTATCCCAAATGTCCTAATAATATTTACTTCTTACTCTATATTTTGTCCTCCATTACAACAATCTGGCTCAAGTTCAAAACCCTATACGCAGCCTTGTGGGTGATAAATCTTTTCCAATTTTCATATAGACCAAACGTTACAAGCCACTCATCACTCTCACTGTTTCCATTGAAAATATTCTGACAAGTTTCTGTCAGGAGTTCCAAAAGTTCAGAACTTTAAAGTCAAGATCCATCATATCAATTTACAGGGGTAACCAACTCGCATCCCCGTTACATTTCATTAAGAAGAAGGAATTAGCATTTGAACAGGTTCTTTTCAAGAGATTTGTTGGATAAACTCTACAGAGAATGCTTCCCCGATCACTTTAAGCCCAGGTTCAACCACTTTTTACCCGACTGTTCCTTATAAATTGTACTATTTACTCTTTCCTCTGACGTCCATATCAAAACCTCATTAGCCATCTATCTTGACTGGGTTTTTGAGCTTTGTATTAGGTGAACAATAGCAAAAAATATATATCAAAATCAAAATTAATTGCACGATCTTACATAATTATCGTCTATTTCCAGTATTTATACCTTTAGGGCGTCGACGATATAAATCGATTTAAAATCGCCGACTAATAGAAACATTCATAAAGTTCAATCATAAATAGCGAATTACTTTATTTATTATGAATTAGGTATAAAATGTATTATGTTCCTAATACTTCAATAATTATATTATCAGGTAGAAATAATAATTTTACATGCTACTGACTAGTCAACTGACGACAGTCAAAGAGGAAAACATTTCTCGTCATGTTGAATTCAACGTTCGCCTGTTCTGTTAGTTTTAAGTCATTTTGGGATTATTTTTTTTTTTTTATTGAATCGAGGCTTTTAATTGGGAAAACAATTAACATCTTAGGGCCATGGGTACGTCCACTATTTTTGGGAAATATGTCTTGTTGGTTTGGGTTTTCGGATATTTGGGCCTCAATGGCGTTACATCGACAGAGGGCAAATAAAAATACATTAGATATTGAATAGTCTCATGAAAACAAATAGTGTTAGTAGTGATGTCGACGTGAAATGTTCTTTCTTATTGTTGGCGGTTGTCTCTTAACTCTTTTCTCTCTGTAGCGTCTGGCTTGTTCTTGCCTTTGCACTGAAGAGACAACAAAACGAGGTGACAAGCGAATCTTGTAGTTCTGGCTCTATTTGTCTCTTTATGCCATTTCGTACCCTTTTATAATATCGGCCTCCATAAAAAAGACCCGGGTAGATGCATTTATGTTTTCTTCATTTTAAAGCTTTTCATTGGTTGAAGAATTGCTTTTAATTTTGAAGCGATGTGTAATGAATCGTTGGAAATTCTTTCTTTGGTGGTTCTCTGTTTCCCCCCCCCTTTTTGGGTCTTTTTTAATTTTTCAGTGTTATGAGTCAGCTGATTGAAAAATTCCGTTAGGATTTTATTCAAAGATGTATTAAATAATAACATCTTATTTTTAGTATTCTCAATTATTATTTCTTTCTATAATAGGAAGAATACAGGGTGTAGTAATCGGAAGATTCGGGTTCGAATTCCAAACGAGTTTATTACATTCACTTATGAAATATTACCTTTGGGAAAGGTAAGGCTCCATTTCTTCTCTCCTCAGCTATGGGCATAATAGCAAGACAGACCTTGTTTTATAGCCTGGGCTGGCAACCATTCTAGAAGAAGGAAAGTCTGAATGCAAACCACCTGCTGCCTTTTTTTAGTCCTGCCTCTTTAGTCAAATATAAGAAGGTAACTTTAAAAACAAATCAACCTCTGTGAGGGAGGAGGGTTTAACATCAACATCCGCAGTGCAAAAGGAACCGGCAAGCTAATGCACTATTCTGCGTTGAATGTTACCATGAACCACAATGGTGAGATGGAAGAGAGTGGTGACTACAGCGGTGGTGAGGAATACGCTAATTGAATAAAATGATGAATAATAATAGAAAAACTGGTTTTGCACCAAAAATCAGATTTAATTTTAAACGTTTTATTTAATTATTTGGGCCAAGCCGGCCAAATCGAACCTCAAAAGTTCTGCAATCAAGACGTTACAGAACAACATTTCTATTATGGCGATCATCATCATCACACACATACACACTTAAAAATTCAAATCATCAACAGCATTCATTCATTGGACAGAAAGCAACGCTTCTATCCGATGCGACAATTTTAAACTCGCTATATTTTCATATAGTAGATTTTGTGCACTTTTGGGGGAATCAGCTCCCAGAAGTTTCCCCAAAGATCATGCACTGATTGTTCAGTGTCGACCAATCAGATTCTCTGCATGTGGAGAATGATTCTTCCCGCGCAGCACTCTTGATCCAATGACCACCTACAAAAGCAAAAGAAAAGAGGAGACGCACCAATGAAACTTTAGCTGCCACAGAAATCCACGACAGTGGAAACTATGCGCCCGTCTTCTCACTCATCTCACAAACTGCATATTCTTTCACACTTACACGAATTTTCCTCTTGCACGTCAGAACCGTTTAAAAACATTTATAACAGACTAATAACTCTTTATTTTCTTTCAGAGAACTTTAATAGACTTTAATAGTTAAAGAGAGGCAACTCTCGTCTTAGTCATTGCATGCTTTTTCGTATACATTTTTTATTGTATGCATTGTTGAATACAATTTTTATATATAATGATACCTTTGCCTTGTCTCTTTCTTCACATAAATTTGGTTTTCTAAACAAAATTAAATAAATGTGGTAAAAGTCCGCCACACTATCGCCATAGCGCTGGCAGAGAAAAAAAAGTGCTACTATGGTGATGGAAAAGATGGAATACGCTGAGAGATTGGTAAGCTTAGTTTCATATAACAGCTAGAAGAAATTGAAAAACACCCAACACTAAAGAAAACGAAATCCTAAGAACACGGACGACTTCACGCTGAATAAGTATAGAAAGCTAAAACAATGTTACACCAAGCTGCAGATTTGTGCCCCAATATATCATAGAGTTGGTATTCCGTTAAGAACAATAGTCAGTTCCAGGGATTTGGTGTGCCATACTCTGAGAAGATTCCTGACAGATATAGCCAAAGCATTAAAAGGGAAGTCTTCATCCATGAGCCATTAGGAAGTCAAAACCGTTCGTGAAATCGATGCAAGAATCCTGTCAGATGAGTTGTTTCTAATCCTACATACTATGGATGTAGGTATATGTTTCATTACAGATGGAGTGTAGTTAGAATTCGGGTGAATATAAATTGGGTTGGTATTATTTTTTTCATATAAGGTTGGAATACATCATAAACAAGATCTAACGTAACATCAAGAAAATCTACGCGTTTAACATTAGTAGTTATCTTAGCCTGAAGGTTTAATCTTTTTCATTTGTAAACCTTAATTTTAATAGAAAGTTTTACTACCATAAGACCATCATCCCTGTATAAGCCTATGAAAAATTTATGTTGGAGGCTGACCAAGGATATAACTAGTTAAAATTATGTTATATTATTTCACTATCTCTTTCCCTTTAACTTCTTCTTCTTCTTCTTCTTATATATATATATATATATATATATATATATATATATATATATAGTCTGGAGCGTAATCCTTAAGATGTGATGAAAATTTTCTTCCTTAACATCTGGAGAATTGATTCTCTGTAAGCTCTTTTAGAAACCCTGGGGCAGGAATTGGCTGGTTAACTTTAATGCCTCAAAAACAAAACTGCTCTCTATTACTCACCACCGAGAACTATCCCTGCCTCCCATTAGAATGTCTGACGCTCATCTTCTCGAGAGCACCTCTTTGCAACTACTCGGTCTCGCATTGACTGCCGACCTAAGATGGAACAAATACATTGAGTCAATAGCTTCGTCCACGGAAAGGAAAGTTGGCTCCCTGTGCCGTGCCAGGAATGTTTTTCCCCGGAGTCGATCATTCAAATCTACAAATCAATCATTCGACCTTGCATGGAGTATTGCTGCCATATATGGTCTGGTGCCCCTTCTGTATGTCTCAAGGATCTTGATAAGATCCAGAGACGGATATGCAAAGTAAATGGTCCTGATCTGGCATCTCGTCTGCAGTCGCTCTCTCACAGATGTGCCGTTGCTCCGATGAGCTGCTTTCGCTGGTTCCCAGACTTAATGAATTTAAGCGTTCAACTAGGCTGTCATAACGCTCTCAACCATTCACCGTCGAAAATATTAAATGTAGCCGTCTCTTCTACTCCAATAGCTTCATGTCTCGCACCTCTCGCCTTTGGAACTTCCTCCCTTTTCTTGTTTCCCTGATAGCTATAATCTCCAACTATTCAAATGTAATGTTAATCAACATCTCCAGATGCCTTGATCTATCCCCTATCCTTCTCTTCATCCTTTCCTCTATCAATCCTATTTTCTCTCGCTCCAACTCTCAGTAGCCCCTTGCGTGCTAGTGGCTGTCCGCCTTGCTTGGGGCGGAACGCTTATATATATATATATATATATATATATATATATATATATATATATATATATATTTGTGCGATGGATAAATTGTCGACTAAATTGCCTAAAAACAAAAATAACACTGACATCTCATTTTAACAGATATGTTTACTAAAATTACACATAAGTATCTTGAAATACTAAAGAGTAAATATATTCAACACACTCGCAATTGGCTTCGACCACTACCTCAAAACGACTTCGGAATCTTCTGAAAATTTTATGAAGGGTCTCATTGTTTAAATTGGAGAATTTTGCCATAATCATTGCCTTCAGTTCATCTTTGGTGTTACGAGGGAATTTTTGACCTCTCGCTCAACTGTTCCTCAAACATAATAATCAAGTGGGTTGAAGTCTGGGAAGTTAGGTGGCCCGATGTAAGGGGTGATGTCGTTGCAGAAATTGTGTGATAGCCATGACTGGATTCTCCTAGTGTTGTGGCATAGTGCAGAGTCCTGTTGCTAGACCTAGAATCGTTCAGCAGCTACCCTCTTGTTCCAAGGCAGCATTACCTCCTCAAGGCACTTGTTGAAACCCCCCATTGACTGTGGGAAAATAAATGGACGCATAACGTCGCCATCACTAATGATCACTCCCTACACCTTCATAATCAATATTAGACCCACCCAACGTACTGCCCTGAGATTGAAACCCAAGCACTCTGAAATTACCCTATTGCAGATTCCGTCGCGATTGCCACGAAGTAGAGCATGCCGTTTCTAAATTTCTGGCGGGGAGAATTGCATCATGGTGGTCTTTTTCTCACAGACGGTGCCGAACTAACCCCACTATAATTTGCAGTCGACAAAATAAAAAAAAAACAAGGCGCATGCGCAAAATAATTAATATGATGTGACAAAAATTTACAGCTCATAAGCAGTACTACAGGCAAAATTTTGGCACTAGGCATTTGTCTAAAAACACCTTAAAATGAAATATTTTTGTTCTGTTTTTTTAAGTTGAAGATAAAATCCCAGTAGCTACCGTGTTTTGTTTTTGTTTTTCTGTCTTACTCCAGGCTCGTCTTACACGCAAAACGTTCAAATTTGGATTCGTCTGCCCACAATACATTTTACGACATAATGGGTAATATTTATGAAAAAAATATTTTATTTTGTTTTCTCCATTTGCCTCTAAGCAGTCTTTTTATGATTACCAAAAGGTCTGAAGATTTGATTTAGGTCAAGGGAATCATGAAAAATAACAATATTATTCGATTTTGCAAACACATTCTATATAATCTGTTTACGCATAGTTGGAAAAAAAAAACACTTATCGACAACATAACGATAAAAACACTTCTAAATTATGTCAAAATTATCACGTTGAAAATAATAGTACAAAATTTTGGAAAATTATAACTCGGTCGCCTCAAGTATGTTAACCTCTCACCCATTGAAATAATATACGATGAATAGGATATGGGAGTTCAAAGAGAATACCCAAAAAGTGTGAGCGAGACTTTTCGAAGTTTGAAGAATTTTTGGGACGGTCTGCAATTGCCCTTTCCAAAAAAAATCAGAAAGTACGGCAATAATTTCTAAAGTAATAATAAATGCATCTGGTACTTTTATTGATGAAAAAAAAAATCAGATGTTGTTGTATGATATATTTTTCATAGATAGGTATTTAATTTTTGTCAGAATAAGAACAAATACTCTGTAGTTACTGAAATTATTCTTACAATTTTAAAATTACAACAATATATATTTTTAAGGCGTTTCTGTGTAGTGCAAGGTGGCATATTTTCTGTCTGCTATCAGGATGGCTGATGCTAAATGCGAAGAAAGCAACACATTACGATAATACTTGATTCCTCGGTGGGATCCTAACGTTAGACAAACAACATCGACTTGAATCAAGAAAAGTCCTGACCGTCCTAGGACCACGACAGAGACAGAAATCATGTAGCTGTTGTGGCAGCTTTAATACATCAGTCTCCCAGGCGTTCCGTACGAAAACACGCATCTGCCTTATACACGTTCTTCCGAAGTGTTCGCAGAATCTTACACAGGTCACTCCACATGTCTCCCTACAAGATGATGGTTGTACAGGAGCTAAACGAGAGGGAAAACCAGCAGAACTTTGTGTCAGGACAATCTCTAAACGATTCTCCCAAAACCTGTTGTCATCTGCAGGGATGAAGCTGACATCCATTTAACGGGAATGCTTAATAAACAGAACTTTCGATATTCATCAGTCAATAACGGTCGTGAACTCGACGAACGACCACTCCACAGTGCGAAGGTTACTGTCTACTGAGCAATGGGTGATTTCGGCGGGTCGGGTACTTATTTTTTCAAAAAGGAAGTTGTTACTGTAACTGTTACATCGGACCGTTATTATGAACTCGAATGTTTTCTCCATCATAAAAGTCGTATAGTTACTCGCCGCTTATAAGCCGGGTGATGTATAGTTCCAAAAAGATGGTGCCATATCGCATACGTCTCGACGTTCATTCGGAATCCTCCGTGACATGTTTCCAGCTCATCTTGTTTCTCTGCGAGCCGTTATTGGGTGTCTCCCGCCACGTTTCCCGGATTTAGCAACTTTTGATTTTTTCTAGGGGAGCACCTCAAAACACGAGTGTATCAACACCAACCAGTAATTATAGAAGATATAAAGAGAGTAATAACTCAAGAAATCGATGCAATTCCACGGGACACGGTTGAAAGGGCTATGGTGAGCTTTCGAGACAGACTATAAAACCGTACCAAAATTGGCGATCGTCACGTAAGTGGTACAATTTTCCAAATCTCTTGAACCACAAATGCATGTAATGTATTTATTATAAATACAAAGTTTTATCTCTTATGATCATTCGTTTGATATTTATTAACATTTGAAAAAATGGCCATCTTTTTCTTCCCTATATATATATATATATATATATATATATATATATATAATATAATGTAATATAATATGTGTATAATATATATATATATATATATATATATATATATATATATATATATATATATATATATATATATATATACATATATTATATTATATATATATATATATATATATATTATTTATATATATATTCATTCATATATATACATAGGGCAATTATTTTAAGACATATATGTTTTATATATGCATACATATTCATATATATATATATATATATATATATACAAACACACACACACATATATATATAATTATATATACACATATATATATATATATATATATATATATATATATATATATAAATTCAGAGGTAACAATACTGATGTGATAAACAAACTCACTTCACTGACAAGAGTAGGAGGAGAAAGTTTGAAAGAAGAAGAAATTCTCATTTCAATTAACATCTTTAAAGGTTAATAAAAACATAGATCCTCATACGCCGAAACCAACGGGAGAGTCCATTATATATATATATATATATATATATATATATATATATATGTAAAATCTGACCAACTTACGAAGCATCAAGCCAAAACTTATTCACCCACCCACTTCAAATATCAGACTTTTTCAATGAATGGAACTTGCCCATGATATATTGGTGGTTAATTTAAATTCATAGTTTACTTTCTCAACCGAGTGCCCTATCAATACTAAAGAGCTTAATTTCTTTCCATTTTTTTTTAACCAGAGACGAACAAAGAAGAGATCGATTAATGTAACGAGAACATATTCTCCACATTTGAAACTGTGAGTACCATATAAATACAAATTCCTTCTCTTACGATCATTTTTTTGGTTTTTATTAACCTTTAAAATAAGGGCAAACATTTCTGCCTCACCCTTTATTTGATTTAAGTGTGATACTGTAGCGTGTTCTCGTAAGATCTGAAGAATTTCTTCGCTCTAAGCAATTTTTTCTCACTGATCTGATAAAATATTATTACAATGCTGATAGATTAGTGTTTTCCAAAAGATTTCGATGCCAGTCATGGTTCTCCTATGAATATAATATTTCGGTTATATAGCATGATTCACCAAATGATAAAAAACACTTGATTGACGATTTCCAAAAGCAGCGGCGCCTAAAATGGAAAGCGCGCGGAGGTCGAAGAGAAAATAGTGATAAAATCAGAATACTGATTTCTACACTACCGGAAACAATTAGTTAGGAAAGAAACGTCAATCTGTACTAAAGAGAAATATAAGAGAGGGCATGAGAAGCCTGTCTTTCTGAAAACTGTTTCAAGAGATATATTTTATAAATTCCAAACAACATTAACGCCATATGTTCAGTTAATTTATACTGATTGTTTTCCTGTATATATATATATATATATATATATATATATATATATATATATATATATGCCTGCGTGCCAAATTATTATCGATATTAGACTAATAATTTGGCACGCTTTTCTACCGTGCTGATAATAAATATGTCGCCAATTTGCTTTCATTGCGCAAATCAGTACGGAAATTTCAGTGATTGCGCAGCTCAGTGTTGCCAACAGTGTGTGAAAATTTTGTGTGGATTGATTGGATGGTTTTTGAAATATTAGAAAAAAAAGTTATCTTGATAACAATTTCGCACTAAGTGTATATATATATATATATATATATATATATATATATATAATGTAGACCTGTTTAACAGGTGTAATATTGGAGGAATCGAGACTTTCATCATACAGTCTTAGTTACGGTGGACTGGTCATGTCTTGAGAATGTCTGATGACAGGATACCCAAGACCCTAATGTAGAGCCAGTTAGATCAGGGCTACAGGAATGTAGGACGCCCATGGCTAAGATACAAAGACAAGCTGAATTCAACTTGTCATCAGTTAATATACCACATAACACCCTTGAGCGCTTAGCTTTGGAGCGGGTAGAATGGAGATCAACGTGTTTTTGTGGACTCTGCAATTTTCAATCTGCTTGTCTGAATCATCTTCAAGAAACGAGAGCAAGATCTAAAAGGTCAGCCAATCTAACAGTGATCTCATCTGACAATCCCCACACTTGCTCCATATGTGGCCTCGTTTGTAAATCACTAGCATGTCTTAAATGCCACTTAAGATTATCGCATAAATTTTCATAACTGAATCAATAAGCTGACAAGATCCTCATACGTCGAAACCAACGGGAGAGTCCATTATATATATATATATATATATATATATATATATATATGTAAAAACATGCATTACGGATTCTTTATATATATATATATATATATATATATATATATATATATATATATATATATGTATGTATGTTTGTATGCATATATATATGTAAAAAGTTGGAAATTTATATGTTATATATATATATATATATATATATATATATATATATGTGTGTGTGTGTGTGCATGTATATTTGTGTGTGTTTGTTTATGTATATATGAGTGTTTTCCTTGACTTTTTGTATAATTTCGATTAAATATATATAAATATATATAAATTCATTCATATATATATATATATATATATATATATATATATATATATATATATATATATATATATATATATATATATATATATAATTATATATATATATATATAATTATATATGCATATATATATATATATATATATATATATTTAGTCATCTAAATTACTATCAAGCATTAACATCTATTCTTTACATAAATTGCTAAAACTTAATTAAAGCCTCTTTCTCTTTACTTCCCTCTCCCTCTTCTTTCTTTTTCCTTTTTCCATTTTCTTTTCTCCCTTTTCCGCTCCCATTTCAATACATCACTTCCGTTAAGTTAACCGTCTAAATAGGTCAAAGTCTGGTCACTCCTCCTCCCGCAATACTAAGTATAATTGAGAGAGATATGAAATTAATTCCTCCCTAAACTCTACCATGTCTCTTTAACTACTCCTTTTACACTCTCTGTTAAATTACACTAAAAAAACTTACATTTCCCATCAATTTTAATTTCATTTTTCGTTTCATTTCATTTTTGGAAGTGCTATCTGATTATCCGGCGTCATTTATAAGGGCTCTGGTGAAATAAATTATTATAATGGTACCTTAATATGGTCTGTTTTTTTTTAATATATATATGGTCTGTTTTTCTTTAATATATATATATATATATATATATATATATATATATATATATATATATATATATAATAAATGTAACAAATCCATTGGTATATAATCCATAGTAATACATCCTAGTAATATAAATTATTAAAAAATCCCAAATTTAAAATATCTCCAAGAAATCTCCCTGAGACAAACACCAAACCTGATATTGAACCCTCCTATAGTTATATCTAAAGAAAATTATCCAGTGGAGGGCAAATGAAGACCTACCGACAAAAATAATATAAAAAATCATAATGTTTACATTGGAATTTCCCCGAGGGAACGAAAATTTTATACACATAGGCACTCATTTTCTAACACTAAAGTAAAACACCAGACAAATCTTTTAACAAATTTGGAAAATTGAATGAGAAAGCTGAATTAGTAATGGCACGTTTCGGCTATAGAAAGAGTTTCCATGATAAAAAAGAACACACAAACTTTTGTAGGATTTCTCAATCTACGCTGGTCGTTATTATTTTCAATATTTAAGAAATGAAAATACCCCACCAGAATTAGTATCTCAAATACAGGTACCCACTAAAAATGATGTTTCTATTAATAAAAACCAATGTTGAATAAAGGATCCATGAAAAATACTTTATTATATAAATATCAAGATCAATATTTACATTATTCCGACTATACGTTCCGGCCTTCTTCAGGTGGTTGGAATGTCGAACTGAACCCTTTATTTAGCTCACTGGGGTAGACTATTATAGTTCCAGGTGCTATGGATGTCAATTAACTCCTGTTAATTCTCCTCTCAAAATTCCCCACCCCTTTAACCAGGTATTGAACTCACATTTATTTTGGGACCTGTCACTGGATCTAACTGACGCCTTTATCCACTGTGACATGTGTTCCAGAGGACATCTGCGTATGAATTTCTAGGTATTATAAACCTAAAGCTTTCAGCAACCATTTTTACCAGTGCTTATATTGCAATTTTGCTGTTATCATTGCATTTTTTTGTGTGTTTTTTTACAAGAGCTCATATTGCATAATTTTTGTTAGGGTTCGGTTTGACATTCCAACCACCTGAAACGTTGTGATAAACATGGCGACAAAGATGAGGAGAAGAATCCGAATAATGCAAATAGCGAACATAATACCTCATCTCAGAAATATAGACAGATGTTCAGTTCGACATTCCAACCACCTGAAGAAGGCCAGAGCATACAAAGGCCGAAACGTTGTAATAAATATGGTGACAAAGATGAGGGCAATAGTCAGAATAATGTAAATAGTTTACATAATATATCATCTCAGGAATATAGACAGTTACTGAAGGGCTAGAACGTTGTAATAAATATGGTGACAAAGATGGGGGAAATAGTCCAAATAATGTAACGCAAAACTTAAAGTCGGCCAAAGATAAGTCCTTTGATTTATTCTTTATTTATTAACAGTAGTATATTATATAAATATTTCAGACATATATATCAACAATAACAATTTCATCCTTTTTTTTATCTAATACTGTGTGACCCATGTCCTTTTTCCCGACTTAGGAAAAGTTAGGATATATTTATTTAACATCATGATCGACATAAGAAAGCGTAATTTATTTTTACATATATATATATATATATATATATATGCATAAAACAAATACATACATATATATATATATATATATATATATATATATATATTTTGAATTGAAATATATATATATATATATGTAAAAACGTAAATACATACATATATATATATATATATATATATATATATATATGTTTGTATGCATATATATATGTAAAAACGTAAAGACGATTTTTTATATATATATATATATATATATATATATATATATATATATATATATATATATATGTATGTATATTTGTGTGTGTTTGTTTATGTATATATCATGTTTGCCTTGAGCATGTATGTATGCCGTTCGATTAAATATATATCAATATATGTAAATTCATTCATATATATATATATATATATATATATATATATATATATATATATATATATATATATTGGTCGGCATCTGGAATTATGATGTTTTTTACTGTATGTAAACACCTGCATCTTAGGTTTTATGCGCAAGGTAAACACAGATAAATAGGTATATATTACTATCTGCAATGATCTATTAGGCTTGTTTTCTTTCATTTTTCCTTGTTCGATTTAGCTCCTCATTCAATCTCCAAAATATTTTTTTCAAGACTTTGCAAGATTTTTATCTATTTTTTTCTTATTCATAAGTTTAACAGATAAACAAGAACGTCATGTAAAAAATTTCCCAGTTTAAAAAATCGCATCTTAAACAAATAGAACAATATTTAATTATTGTTTGAACTCTTCGAGATTAATAACGGTCCTTCGTCATCTTTTATGACATTTTCTTGGCATTTTCATTGATTTTTTTCACTAATCACAGCGTGTGTGTTCTGTATTTTTGGCTTGTTTTAAGAATGTTTTTGTTATATGCTGAGCTTTTTTAAAAAAAAAAAAAAAAGAAGCTTACTTGATCTGTTTGCTTCAGAAATTTGGATGTCTTCTTTGTTTTCTTCCTGATCGTGTGAGAATTGCTCTTTCTTGTCGAGAGGAAAATCGTGAAGTCACTTTGATGCTAATAGGCGTGGAAATATTGTGGAGAGAAAAGAAAGTAACAATGAAAAAAAAAAAAGAAAAAAAAAGCAGATTGGTAGCAATTCATTCTCGGGGAAAAAATGCGTTTAAGAAGTTGAAGAAGTGGTTTGCGAATTACGTTGTGTGAGGCAAATAAGTACAAAATCAGAATTTTTGAAGTTTAAAAAAAAAATTCTTTAAACAAATTCTTAGAAACTTGTTTGACGAAAGATTTTTTCAAAAAATATCCGTAAAACGAAAGATATAAAAGAAAAATGTAAAGCATTTTTTTTTAATACATTTCATTTTTAAAGAAACAATGCCTCTAGTATTGTTTTGACTAAATTTGAAAGTAACTATAGAACTCAGAATTAAAAAGGCGAACGGGGATCAAGGCATCATAAGATGTCGAATGACATAACATTTAATTTTTTGAAGATTATAAGGAAAGAAATTAAGAGGAAGGGAGTTGCAATGTCGGGAAGTGCAGGAAAAGAAGGTGTTGGAGCAGAAGAGGCAGTTACATTTAACTCTTTCGACACTAAAAGGATGGGACATAGATGCTAACCTATTAGTGACGACACCTGTGGAAATATTTCAGCTGCCATTAAAATATTTATAGTAAAGTCAGAGGCAAGCCAGATTATATCGGCGAGAAACTGCCTGGAATCAAGACCCCAAAAATCAGTATTTTGAAAAGGTTTGTTATTTTCTTAACATTTTTTAAGCGGATTGAAAGGTAAAGCTTTTGTTTGCAGTTTATCATTTATATTTTATAAATATGGATCTTTTTCTTTTTTTTATTTTTATTTTTTTGGTATATGAATGTTTGATGGTAGTATGTACAATATGGCGCCTGGACATAATCCCTTCTTTCGAGTTAGGCGTATCTGAAGCCATTCTTTGATAGTTGGTTTTTAATTTCCGTCAGTTTATTGCACGATAGAAATTCCATTGGTTTTCTATTTTCCCTTTTCATTTTACTCTTAGTAACCACTATTCATGTTTTACTATATATTTTGTATTGCTTGTATTTTTTTTTAAAAATGTGTTTATAATTTTTTATACCGTTTGAAGGTTCACTATTTATCTATAGTTGGAGCCCTAAAAGGTGCTATCAATCCTGGTCAAAATGGACCTTGAACAACTGAATCAAGAAAAAAAGGAAAAACAAAAAAAAATGGAAACTTTTTTCAGCATTGAAACCGTCTGTTTGGGAATTATCGTCATATAACAAAATGCCTGGATAAATGTTATAAGGGGGTTGATCTCAATTATCTTACTTTTTAAGGTTATTGGATTTTGTACTTTCTGGAATTAATACCTTGGACAAATGCGAACGGACGTCGTCGGTATTCTTATGTTCAATTTGCCAAATATTTTGCTGTTAGATAAATTAGATTAATTTAAATTTGTTTGCCATTTCTTTTTCCCCGATGTTTTTTAAATTTTATCGAAAGGCAATACTTCAAGTCCAATTGTTGGTGGTGGTCCCTTTCCATTTCCGCCCCAACTCAAAACTCTGCGTTCATTGAAAACAAAGAGCTTGGTGATAAAGCCAATATATAAAAATCACTATGATTTTTATTCTTTGGAATCGGACGAATATGAACATTTGATGCCATTACAAAGCCGGCATTTATGCCGTATCCAAAATTATGGATAACCAAATTTTTTTAATATCTTTTTTTTTCATAATAAGAAAATGGGACTTATACTAAGTTAAACATGGATGATTGAAAGGGCGTCATAAAAATGGAATTCCTATCCCTCATCTAATGACGTTTCCTTTTGTCAGCCTCTGCACTTTGGCAACTAATTCCGCCTGAACAACTTTTGTCGTTGTTGTTGCATGTTTATTTGTAAATAAATTAAATGAGTCTACCGCCGAAAGACTCCTCCCAAAAAATTCAGAAACCAAAAATTAAAACCATGATTGTTTCCAAGATCCGGTTCCATAATCTTTTCTCTCTCTCTCTCTTGAATCTTTCCTCCGTTAAATGCCTGAATGTTTGGCCCGTGATATTCATAGAAATGTGTCTATTTAATCTTCATTAAAAATCTTTTTGATATGACCGTTTAATGCATGCTGTTAAATTGGTAACTTTAAAATAAACTCATTGTAATTGATTAATCTTGAATATTTCTCTGATCAACAGTTAATATTAATACTGGGGTATCTTTTTTTGCCATATCTTTATGGAAAGGTGTCACTATTCTTTTTGTTTGGCAACCCTGGAGGCCACATTAGGCCGATGCAGGCTCTGACAACATCTCTCTTAATACGTCATTGGCGATAACCGTCTGCTTCTTTAATTCAGGCCGTCTCATCTTCCAACCATAATTCCACATGATGACCATGCAAAGTTCAAAAAAAAACCTAAAGCAGCCTTCAAAAATTTCACCTAAATCCATTTGACATTTCATTCTCTAAGATACGTTTTTAGAACCAATTTCTGCAATTTGGAATTTTCCTCATTGCAAACTTATAATATACTGGCTCCTGCGAGACCAAACTATGCCTTTGGTAACTCCTGATCATGCTGTAGTGTCTATGTTAACATCTCCTTCAACTCCACCCCTAAAAGAATAAATACCACTAAAACTCGTTCGGCTATCAACGAGCATACTGGGACTCGTTCCGTGATTTCATTTTATATATCCCTGGGATGTTGTCTATACGCTCCCCGTTCAAGAATGTGTTTCTGAGTTCTTCTCCTGGGTTAAAGCTGGAATCGACGCTTTCATCCCATCAAGGTCAAATCGCGCTCCCCACCTTCGTTCTCCGCTGATTGCTCAGCTGCCATTGCTCATAGGAACCACTTCTTTCACCTATATCTTGACCAACTGACTGCAATAGACGTCTTTTGCCTCTGCCCGTAATGAGTGTAAGCGTGTCCTCAATGAAGCTAAGTCACTATTTGCTGCTCGAATAAAGGAACGTATTGCATCTCACAAATTCGGCTCCAAGGATTATTGGCGTCTCTGTAAGAGCGTACTTAACAATAGAAAACCCTCTATATCTCCTTTGATCAACTCGTTTGAGGTCCTGACCTCTTCTGATGACAAGGCTGGATGCTTTGCTCGGAAATTTTCATTCAATTCAACGCTCGACTCTTCCGTTGTACCCATACCCGATTTCTTAGAACTGAGACTCTATTGAGTGGGTTGCACATAACCACGTCATTGGTATTGATTATCTTCCATTTAGACACCAACAAGGCATGGAGATGGGATACCAGCCATTGTCTTTAAGAAATGTGCGCCTGAACTGGCGCCCGCCCTTCTCAAACTTATATAACTACTGCCTCAAAAATCTTGTTTTCCAGACTGCTGGAAGTCCTCATCGATTTTTTCTGTCTTTAGAACTCTGGCGACCCCCCTGAAAATAATTACCGTCCTATCAGTCTCTTACCCCTTTTCGGCAAAGTCTTCGAAGCTTTAATCAACGCCGATTGGTTAACCAACTTACATCTCAGGATCTGCTCTCAGACAGACAATATGGTTTCCGCTTTGCCAGATCTACAGCTGATGTCCTTACGGCCATCACTGAAATTGTCTACCAAGCTCTTCAAAATAACAGAGAAGCTCGTGCCGTGGCTCTAGACATCTTCAAAGCGTTTGATAGGGTGTGGCATTACGGCCTTCTTCGCAAGCTTCAGCGTTATGGAATTACATGTCGACTGTTTGACCTAATACAATAATTCCTGTCAAACCTTCAATTGAAGGTCGTTCTCAACGGATTCTCCTCCAGCTCCTATCCAACGAACGCAGGTGTTCCCTAAATTTCCATCCTAGGCCCTTCTCTGTTCCTTATCTTCATTCAACGATCTTCCTGACGTCATAGATTCCCAAGTATGGCATCTACGCGGACGACACTACAATTTTTGATTGGTGCCTCAAAAACAAATCTAGTGTCTGTCTATAAAACTAACCTAGAGGTTATCTCCAAAAGGACCTTTAATTAGTCGGACTATTGTCCTCATCTTTGTCGTCATATTTGTCACAACGTTTCGGCCGTTGTACGCTCCGCCTTCTTCAGGTGGTTGGAATTTCGAACTGAACCCTTTATTTCGATCACTGGGGTGTTCTGTTCTAGTTCCATGCCATGTTTGATGGATGAGAGTTATAAGTTATCTCCTGCTAATTTTCCAAGGAAATGGGATCATACATATATCGACAGGATGAGGGCTTATAATGGGCTCAAATATTATCACCAGCAATGGCGAATATATACATGGAATACTTTGAAGAAATGGCATTAGAGTCTATATCTTTAAAGCCAACTATATGGTTAAGGTACGTAGATGACACCTTCATACTCTGGCCACATCAGGAAGATGTCCAGGTTCTACTGGACCATGTGAACTCAATAAGACCTTCAATACAGTTCACAATGGAGAAAGAGAGTAACAACTCACTCCCATTCCTGGATGTTCTAATATCTCGAACAGAGCATGGGTTCAAGACATCCGTATACCGTAAACCAACATTCACCGGACAGTACCTCAATTTCAACTCCCACCATCCATACAGCGTAAAGAAAAGGGATCGTCCGATGCTTACAACACCGAGCAAAAAGTCATAAGTGGCGATCCAGAGACGTTAGATAAAAAGAATTGGTCAGTATAAGTAGTACCCTACAACGTAACAACTACCCTGGGTACATGGCAGCAGCCTCCAAAAACTGGGATAGGCGGGTACAAGAGGAGGAGGAGGAGGAGGACAACAACACTCAGAAAACAGTCTGCCTGCCTTATGTGAAGGGGTTATCAGAGAAAATACAAAGGATCTGCGGTCCATATAACATCAGGACAACCTTCAAAAGCTTGACAACACTTCGCAGATATCTCTCCGAGTAAGACCCCCCATAGAGAGGAAACATGACTAAAGACTGTGTGTACGCTATCCCGTGCAGCTGCGGAAAGAAATATAAAGGAGAGACAGGCCGCCCCTCAAGGTAAGGCTTCAAGAACACCAGAAAGCTGTAACACGAGGGGAAGTAGAAAAATCAGGCGTGGCTGACCACATATGGAGAGAGAAGGAGAGATCACCGCCCTCTGTGGGATCATGTTGAGATCATAGACAAAGGAACACCATTGGAAAATTCGTAAACTTAAGGAATCAGCACATATGCTAGGCCACAAAAATCTCCTGAGCCGACCAAGCATAGAAATAAATACAATATGGGAACCAGTAATAAGGAGTGCCAGAGAAAAGCAATGATAACAAAAAAAATTGCAATATGAACTCTGGTAAAAACATGGAATTATAACAACAAAAATTGCAATATGAACACTGGTAAAAACTGTTTGCTGAAAACATTAGGTTTATAATACCCAGAAATTCATACACAGATGTCCTCAAGGACACATGGCACAGTGGATAAAGGCGTTGGTTAGATCCAGTGACAGGACCCAAAGAAGGTGAGTTCAATTCCTGGTTAAGGCAGTGGAGAACTTTCAGAGGGAAAATTAACAGGAGATAACTGATAACTGACATCCATCAAACATGGCACGTGGAACTAGAACAGTCTACCCCAGTGAAAAAATAAAGGGTTCAGTTCGACATTCCAAAACACCTGAAGAAGGCCGGAGGCAAACAACGCCAAAATGTTGTGGAAAATATGGCGACAAAGATGAGGACAATAGTCCAAATAATGTAATTAATAATATTTATAATAAAAGATTCAGAAATTTATATGATTTATATTCATTTATTTACAAATTTTTATTAAAAAACTAAAATAATAATTAATTATTTTTTTGTCAATTCCGTTGCTTATAAGATAAAATAGGCATGCCGATTTCATTCCGATCGATTTTATTGGATCAAAACAATATTGCTAAAAATTTAATTTAAAAATAAAAAATGAATTTTTGATTATTTTTTTTTTAGAAAAAAAAAAAACATATTTTTTTTCTGTTTTTCCCTATAAATCTGGCAAAAATTATAAATTTTAACCATAAAAATTAATTGTTTTTTCCTCATGAAATTTTAAAAATTTATTTACCAGGTTCCACAAAAAATCAATAATTGAAATCGTTCTTTTTAATTCTATTGAAATTTATTTTTAGATACTTGTAAGAACGAATTAATCTATTTTAACTTATAAATTGGATATTTCATATCAAATAGATAAATTACACAATAAATCAATTATAAAATTCATTTTGATGTTTTAAAAAAATTTCCATGGTCTAACTATGTCATTGTTATTTTTTAAATAAAAATTTTCTTCAAAAAAAAATTTCTTTTTAAAATAAAATTTTTGAACAAAGAAAAATTTTTTATGTTCAAATTTCAATTGATTTTTTTTTTTTTTTAAAGGAAAAAAATTTTCCTATATTTGAATTTATTCCTTTTTTTTTTTAACAATTTAAAAATATAAATAATTCAATCAAATTTAATATTATGAATAAAATAATATTAATTGAATAAAAAAAAAAAATTGACTTTCTCTATCAACTTATATTGTTCTAAAAAAAAAATTATATGTGTATAAATGTAATATTTATCATAAGGCTTTTGAAAAAATTTGAATTTTGAAATTTTCTCAAGTGACTATTTTAAAATTCAATTTATTTATTTTTAACAAAATTTTGTGAAATCAAAAATATTTTTAAAACAGGAAAAAAATTAAAAGAAAAAAATAAAAATATATAATAAAAGAAAATTTATCAATATATATATATAAATCATATATATATATCATTTCTCCCTTAACAAAAATTTAAAGGTTAAATATAAAGATTAAGAATAAAAAAAAACACGAAATTTTGGCTCATTGATTTGTTTAAATTAATTATTGTTGAAATTTTTTTAATGCAAAGGAAAAATGATAACTTTTTTAAACATTTTAATATTACAACTTCTTTCAAGTTAACTTTTATTTTAAACCAAGGTTTTTTGAAAGATTTTCTGATTTTACTTTTTTTTTAAAAATTCCTTTAATTTTTTTAAGTTTTTGCCATGGTTCTTATTTATAAAAAAATTTATTTTATTAATTTTAACCTATTTTTTTTTTTTTTTTTAAATGTTTGACTTATGTTTATTAATTCAATTAATATTTTTGTATGTAAATCAAATTGAGAATTATGATATATATATATAAATTAAAGATTCTCTTTTTTTATTTGAAATTTAGAATATGTCATATTAACCCATTAAAAATGGCCTTTTTTCTTTCAAAAAAATGAGAAATATTGAATCTTTTCCATTTTTTTTTTTTATTTTTTAAAAATATTAAATGCCAATTGTTCAAAAATAAAATTAACATTAGGAAAATGAGGTTTTTAATTTATAACCTCCAAATGTTATTTTTTTATAATATAATAACAAGATGCATTCTATTTAAACAAATTGACAAACTTTTTTGTTGAGCATACATATTTATTTCAATATATATATATTTTTTTTTTCTATATTGAAATTTTAATTTTTAAAGAAAAATATTTTCTTTATTTTGCTTTAATTTTCAAAATTTAAAAGAATTGGATGTTTTTTATTTTTTTTTTTTTTAATTTTTTTTAAGATTAATAAAAATTTTTTATTTTAATTATCATTAAAATTTTCAAAATTTTAAATTCTAATGATTTCATTTTTCAATTTTAAATTTAATTTATTTTACATTGTGAAGAGCAAATTTTTTATTTTTTAAAAATATATAAAAATTTTATATCCCATCATGTAAAATCTTTTCATAAAAACATAATTTTAAATTTTATTATTATTATTTTTTTTATAAAAATTTTGTTCGGTTAAAATTTTTCATAAAATTTTTGTCTGTTAATTTATGTCGGTGTTCGATTTTTTTAAAATAAAAATATCTGTAACAAAAATTTAGGCAAAAAAAAAAAAAAAAACCAAAAAGAAATATTTCAAATCTACTATTTTTTGTTCGAGAATTTTATTTACATCTAAATATCTTTTACCTAAATTTTATATAAAATGAATCATTAAAAATTAAAGAAACTTTTTTATACCATCTATTTTCAAGTTTTGATTGGTCTGAAATAATTTGTTTATTTTCAATTTTTATTTATTTTTTTTTTTCACCTTTTTATTTTTGATTTGTCAATTTTTTTTTTTAAATAAAATTATAAATTTTTTTTAATTTTTTGTTTTCGACGGTTTAGATGTCGTAAAAATTTTCAACAATGTAAAAAAGGCAAAAACATTTTCAAAATTTATATCATGAAAATCACTTTTTGATAAAAATAATTTTTACATCATAAAACTTAATCAATATATTTATTATGTTATTTTTATTTTTTTTTAATTCCTATGAATTATAAATAATTTTGAATTTTTTCAAGTTCAAAAAAACAAAATATTTTTTTTTTAAAACATTTCAAAATCTTTTTATTTATTATAAATAAATTTAATATTTATAAAAAAATCTAAATTGAATTTTAAATTTTATTTCAAATTGAATATTTAAAATAAAATTTTTTTTTTTTTAAAAATTAAAATTTTCTTAATTTTAATTTTTTGAAAAAAAAATTAAAGAAAAAAAAAGAATTTAATAAATTTAAAAAAAAAAAATTTAAAAAAAAATCAATTTTGCCTAAATATCTTTTTTTTTTTTTTTTTTTTTTTATTGTTTAATTTTTTTAAAATTAAAAAAAAAATTTTTTTTTGTAAAATAACAAAAGTAATGATTCAATAAATTTTTTTTTTTTTTTTTATTTATATAAAAAAAATATTAGATTTGATTTCAGGTTTTTAAAAAAATTTCGAGTAAACATGTTCTTTTAATATGATTTTATGAAATTTTTTTAAATGTTAACAGAATGTCATTTTTTATGACATCAAAATTCAAAATTTTACTGAATCTCAAACAGTTTGCTTTAACATGAACTATTGTGTTTAAATTTCAGTGGGAATTCAAATTTAAAAGATTTAACTAAACGCAAATCTTGTATTTTTTAGTAATCTTCCATTTCAATATTTAAATATGAATGATATTAAAATAATTGATATAATAATAATTTTTTATAAAACTTTTATATATATGGATAAATATTTATATTTTTGGGAAAAATATGAAACCTTTGTCAAATTTTTTGCAACCTAATTTTACTGAATAGAATAATCACACGAAGGTTGGTAATGAACGATAATACTTAGGACAAGAACAACACATATAAGATTCGCCAGCGGCGCGTAGAAAAGTAGTAGTCAACTGCTAGAAGTGAGTCAAGTGAATTCCACAATGAATCTCCAACTGCAGGATATCTACCAACCGACCTACGCGGTCAGATGTGGCACAAGACCGAATTTAATGTGGGGTATCTGAGCTCGTAGGCTCGGCCAAAGATTCTCCGTAGACCCCGTGTATAACGGGGTCGGGTAGCTGTTTCCCGAGAAGAGTCTCTGCCCTTCGACAGAGGCCTCGTCTGGGGATTCTCTCTGCCCGGAGGCAGAAGTTTGACCAGCACAGCTGGAGACAAATCTCCAAATGCAGACCAACATACAGTATTTACTACTGTATTTATGGAATGGGGACATACCCATTATTCCGTCGTTGACGGTATAAAAAATGAAATAAAAAATAAGAAAATAAAATAATCAGAAAAGATCAAATATATAAAATAACTCTCAAAAAAAAAGAGAAAAGGGAATCAACTATTTCCTTGCAATATGACAGTGCCCTTCAAACATTTCTAAATTTCAATAAACATCAAGCCTGCTGGCATATTTTTATGATATATATTTATATATGTCAAACAGTTACCCAAAAAACAAATTTTTTTCATGTCAATTTCCAAAATTTTTGAAAACTTTTAATTAAAGAAAACATAATTTTCATATTTTAATCCATAATATATAGAAAAGAACAGGTGTCATGCCTTTCCTAAAGAAAACGACTGGAAATCAATCTGACCTTGAATTTCATTTCAAAATTTATCTTCATTACGCCACCGTCAGAACTTTATTTAAGAATATAGACATTTTTATATGTAAATTTATTAAATTGAAATGGAACGCCTTTGGTGATTTATTTCTCTGAAACTTCATTAGTCTGGCTGTGGTCTGTTGGAGAAAGGCCAAAATTTTAACAAATTTTTCTTATAAATTTTTCAACGTTTGTTCGTAATAATACTTTCGCATTCATTTTAGAGAACAATCCAAAATGACTTATTAATTGTTCATAAAAAAGTTTCAGGATGGAAACATTTAATTGAGACTGGTTAACTGACTGTTCACATGATGCCCTGGGGCATTTTTAAACTCTTTCTTAGGGTTAGGTATTTGAAAAAAGAATACATAGATCGATCAATATTCTTCAGAGAAAGGAAACTATATATATAGTCCAACATATAAAATATATATATATATATTTTATTTAAAATAATGAATAGATTTTACTGATAAATAGATTTAGAAATTCCCAATAGGAGATGAGCAATATGAATTATATAGATAGATGAAAAAAATGCAATATGAAAAGACTATTCGCATGAACAGGAATAAATAAAATAACATTCATATGAAAGATAGATAGATAGATATGATAGATAGATATTCTATATTCAAGCCGATATGAAGAGACGGGATCCATAGATAAAAAAAAAAGGATGCGACAAAAAAAGGTGATTTTTTTAAAGTGAGATAAGAATTCTGGAATTTACTGAGAAAAATTTTCTTTTTCAGGAATTGTTTTCAAACATAGATAGATAGATTCTTAATAGATCCTAAATAGGTAGATTAAAAATAATTGATTTATCAAGTGATAATAAAAGAATTGAAAGATTTGAGCATTGAGATATTAGATTAATCCTTAGAAAGATATATAGATGATATTTTTCAAAAAGATTGAGATAGATATCAAAGTTTAACAAAATAGATAGATAGATATTCTAACCAGATATGAAGAGACCAGATAAATTACATTAAATATTTAAAATTTATTTCAGAAGGAAAGGTAGTTGTCATATAATATTAAATAAATATGGATTAAGTTAATGAAAAAAACTTACAGATATGGACAATGATTATTCAGAAAAATATGATTTAATATCTAATAAATGGATAATAGATAGATAGATAGATAAATAGATTTTATATCATATGAAGAAACGAGATTTCATGGGTATTCGCAATGATTAGATAGATAAACGATAAGTTTTTGTGTTCTTTGAGATAGATATTTCAGGCTGACAAAATTTCTATAATAATATTTTAGATAATATGAACAATATAAATAACAGATTGATAATTGAAATAATAAAATATGATATTAAATATATTTTAATATAAACAGTTTAATGGTCAAACAGGCTGAAAATATATATTTTAGATAGATAGAATAATGATAGATTCTTAGATAATAAATATACCAAATTTAAACATTATTTAATAAAATCTTTTATTTATTTGAACAGAAGGAATTTGTTTCCGGGATGGATCGAAATTGCTTATATGTAGATATCACAGACAGATATCAATATAACTGATACATAAAAGGTAAGATCAAGATTGATGATAGATATATAGAATTTAGATAGATAGTAACAAAATAAAAAAACAAATGGATAATATGAATAACAATGACAAACAAATATATATATAACATAGATAGATAGATTATACATACTGAGTAAGAAAAATTCTATAAGAACAGAATTCAAATCTAATATTTTTATTAGAAAATAATGACGGAATAATATCGTTTTTTAGATACTTTTCTAGACCAAAACGAAATTTCACTTCATTATTTTTTGAAAAAAAACTAATAGATAGAATATTTTAGATAGATATAATAAATAGATAGATAGATTTTATAGATAGATATAAGTCAGAGACAATATGTATATAAAACCTGTAGATTCTTGAATTAAACGAGATACAATTTGGGGTAATATGTAAGAAATGACAAACTGTTAAAGTTTATTTGCTACAGCAATAAATGTTAGAGGGATCTTTCATCGCATCTTCCTTTTTTTGGATATATTTTGTTAAGAAAAAAAATTATATATTTTCAAACAAGAATCAGATGGAATTATGATTTCATTTATATTTCAAACATTTCTTTTTTAGGTTTTTGAACTTTTTTTTTTTTTCGTCCCCAAATGTCGTTTTTGACGTTAAAATACGTCAAAACGACATTATTTTGTCATTATTTTTTTCATATAACCTAATACATATTTAAATTATTATAAAGAAATTGGCATATAAAATTTGAGGGTTTATCATCTCTCAAGTTAATTCTAATCTTCAGGAAACTTTTGAGATATCAATTGTTTGTTCTGTCTGCGAACAGAAACACAGCAAAAATGGTATATATAATAATGAGGTTCCCATATCACTGTAAACATTAATCCGAGGATGAACCCCACATTGAATAGAGAAAATATTATATTCTAGTAATAACAATGAATTTTAGGTTGGTGCAAAAATAATGACGTAATAATGTCGTTTTTTTGACGTATTTTTAACGTCAAAAAACGACATTATTACGTCATTATTTTTGCACCAATTAATAACGTTTTAAATAAATTAAAAATTCGAGGGGATATATTTTTTTTGTTTTGGCTCGTGGTGACACTCTCGGGTTCGCCATGTTAAACTTATGTCACATCCCGTCTCAGTCGGGAGACTAGAGCAAATATCTATACATATGATTAATTAATCTACGATATATATAAACTTTATAAATATATTTATCTTCTATTATATTTTTTTTTCTTCCAGCATTTTTGAGAATGGGACATGATAAGATTTTCGTTTTCTTTTTTTAATTATATGTTGGTTGATTTCATTGGTTGCCATGTGTACACTTTTGTAACGTTAATATACCGGAGGCAACAGCAAAATTGTCCAAATCTTGTAAAGGGAAAATTGTCCATTCGTTAGATTAAGCTTTGAACCATTGTCTCTTGGAAATGTTTAAATATATTTGAAATTCTTTTAGGCTTTTATAACATCTATTTGAATTAAGACATTAAAGTATTCAATGTATAATTATGTTCCAAAGTTTAACAGAAGAATCGTTATTTTCGTTTATATTGATTTCATCACACACATAAATAAATTATGATAGCTATTAGGATTCAAAGCTCATGAAAGATTGAAATTTAGTTATACATATATATATATATATATATATATATATATATATATATATATATATATATATGAAGAAATATAGTTTTTAGGTGTAATATATTTATGGGATAAATTTTTCAATATCAGAGATAGGCGGCCTGACAATTGCGTCCAGCATGAAACAGCCTGTCACCCTGATTGTTGACTTCAATTTCCATTTTTGATTATTGATGACAAACACACACATATATATATATATATATATATATATATATGTGTGTGTGTGTGTGTGTGTGTGTAAAATAATATATAAAAATAGGAAAAACTCTCATTAGGTAAATAATCCAACGTTCTTTTTGGCATTTTTGTTATTATTTTAAAAAAAATAGGCTCGATACAAATTAGAGCATAAATATAATTATTTTTTAAAATATGATTCCGAATGGTTTATATAAGAGTTCTCATGAGAACTCATATATATATATATATATATATATATATATATATATATATATATATATATATATATATTCCAGCATCATTCTTTCATATTATTCTAGGATCATTTTCCAACTTATTCATGATGGCCTCACCCTCTCTAACCTTCTAAATTTCTGTCCTCGAGTAACAAGGTGCCTCACAGGTTTCATGTACGATTTCATTTTCAAGTTTTTTTTTCTCAGTGCTATTTGGACTGTCAAAACTGACACTACTCTGTAATGGGCCAACGTTCTTTTTGGGTTAAGTTTAATCTTTTCAAAGTGATCTCTTTAGCTCTATGGTGACATGATGATTCCTCTTCGTTTTGTAACCTCCTGATCGAGGTTTCCTCTCTACTCTTCCCTCTCTTTTTTTTAAAAAAAAAACAAACTAACTCACCAATATATTGATGATTCTTGAACGGACTTGAAGATGGAAGCCAATTTAAGAATGTTGGATACCATTACTGAAAGCTTCAATAATCTTTTTTCTCTCACTATTGCTCATTTAGTAATACAGTGTGGCTGGCAAAAAACAATTTTAAAATATCCTATCTGGAGCTGAATAACTCAAAGGGTTTTTCAGTGATTCTTACGACAAATGGTGTGAAGATAGCGAACAGTCTTATCTGAAAAACTGGAAAAAGAAACTAAATTAGTTTATATTAAACATTTTGTGGTATGGACTATTATGCTGTTACGCGATTTGGACACTTTTGGTGCTACACGCCATATATGTAATTGCCGCCCACATCATGTTCCAAAAGAAACCTATGTGCCAGAGCAGCAAGGCGACAATCTATTTCAGACGTCTCCTCTGTTGTTTATACGTCAACTATGTTGATCAAACCATAAAGAAAGAAAGCGTATAATCTGGCATGCTTACACGCAAGGTTGTCTTACATGTGAATCGACCGAATCCTCGCCGGAATGTTAAAACCATCGACAATTTTTGAAAGGTTCAGTCGAAATCCCAAATCGTGTACCAATCTTTGGAATGGTTTTCAGGCACTTTCCAAATATGCCGTGCGTTAGATTCACCTCCCCGTTTTAAAAATTCCGATTTAAATTGTTTTAGTACGAAAATTGTGGATACTAAAAAAATCTTTTGTATATATTAAATATAGGTATTTATTCTTTGTTGTAAATTTTTATGGTTTATCAACACTTTCTGAGTTTAAAGTATAAACATATTCTGTATAAGA
>CAHIKZ030002244.1:95000-197500 GCA_903632075.3 Acanthosepion pharaonis | reverse complement strand
CCCAAACGTGGTTTATACTACAATTATGTGAGCAGACCTTAGTGACAGTTTCTGTGAGAGAGCTTGTTATCTAGCGTGATCAGCCATGATGACGGACCGCAAGTATGGTACTTTCCAAGTATGACAAATCAACCGTGGTCTCAATATCAGAAAGTAGACGTTCTAACCACTCAGATATATATATATATATATATATATATATATATATATGTGTGTGTGTGTGCGTGTGTGCAAATATATAGAAAATAGGAAAGAACACGTCAGGTAAGTAATTCGAAATTCTTTAGTATTTTTTCTTTATTTTTCAATACAAAAGTAGAGACTAAATTATAATTATTTAAAAAAAAATAGGATTCCTCCGCTAAATAAGAGTTCTCAAAAACAGGAGCCAAATACTCCAATAAAATTATTAAAATTAAATTAAAATTCAAGTGTTAAGCTCTGTTTCATCCTCAAGAGAAGTTTTTTTTTGAACCGCTTGAGGATAAAACATAAATAGCTTGATACTTTAATTCAATTTCATTTTAATAACTTTATTGAAGTTTTTGGCCCCTGTCTTTGAAACATGAGAACTCTTATGTAAGGAAGGAATCATATTTTTTTTAAAATAATTATAATATATATATATATATATATATATATATATATATATATATATATATATAAAAAATTTAAATAAAACACATTTAAACGGTTAACTTAAATAATTTCTATAACTCACTAATGTCTTCCCCCACCCCAGGGTTTTCCACTTCGTTAATTTACATATGTTTAATATATATATACAAAATGTTTAAATTTTCTTTTCATTTTGTTTGGAAGTAAAGTCTGATGATCCGCAGTCCTTTTAAAAAAACTAATGTGGTGAAATAATTTATTACATGGAACCTTAAAGTGGTCTGTTTTATTTAAATTATTTGCTCTGGATTTACATTGAGCTCTCTCGATTTTATCCTCCTTAGGTTTACCCATACGGATTACCTAGTTTTTCATAAACTATATATATATATATATATATATATATATATATATATATATATATATATATATATATATATATATATAATGTGGATATATAGGTATTTTTATTCATACATAGTTGGATACAAAAAGATTTTTGAGAGATGTTTGCATTTTATTTCTAAATATTTACATTTAAAATAAATGTATATATTTTATATATATATATATAAATATATACCTATTTTCAAATAACCTTCTCCGCACAAAAGTGATAAATATTTGATCTATCTTTTAGATAAAAGAAATTTATAAAGTCCATTATAATATTTTTGACACTTTGAACAGTTTTAAAAAAAAATGTTTCAATGCGAATGGCTAATACTTCTTCGTATTCTATTTGACAGTAGCAATGAAGCGTATCTCGTCTCAGTACAAACTGAAGCATTATCGGCCATTTTTTAAACGATTTTCACGATGCGCGTTTTGTTTTACAAACAAAATAAAATACCAAAGAACTAATCACAAATAGAATAAGCGAAAAAGGGTAAGTAAAATAATTTGACAGATATTTGTATTCTTTCTGTTATATCAAAGTAACATATCAGGTTATTATATACGCAAATATAAGTTCAAAATCTATTGCTAGATATTTTATTTAATGTTATTCAGTGTATGAAAGTCAAGAGATTTTTATTATCTTTTGTCTACTATAAAAAAAAACAGTTAATTTCGATACAGACATAAATCTGTACCATCACGAAATCATACACAGTTCTTTTTTAAAGTAAGTTTTCCTCCAGTCTTGTGTCTCTCACAGTAGCGAGACAAACATTTGTACAAGTATTTAGCATTGCAGTAAAATCCCTCATATTCGGAATCCCTCATATCCGAAATCCCTCATATCCGAAATCCTCATAAATAAAGGAAAACTTATATAGATCAAACATATCCGGAATCCTTTTTTGGACATGATTTTGATGTATATTTTGAAATATTTGGGTGATATGTTACTGATTTGAAATTTCTGTTTTTCAGGAAATTTAATTTGAAATTGTTTATGCTTATTTCACCCTAATGGCTTGTATTGGTGCAAAGAATGATGGGAATAATAGGAAAGGTAAAACTTTAGACTTATCGCAAAAAGTTGGAATTTTAAACAGACTAGACTCTGGTGAAATTTCATTGTAACTAATGGCCGAGTTCAACATAGGAATGTCAACATTGTATTATATAAAATCTTCCAAGAAAATTATTCTCCAGCGTTCACACTGTCACAATGAAGAAGGAAAAAACATGATTGCGATGAAATATGAAATATTGAAAAAGCTATTGAAAAGGTTGTCAGTTTTATGGAAAGAAAGCCAACATTCACCTATGGCGATTACAATAACGCACGCAGAGGAAAAAGTGTATTTTGTTTAAACAAATTTCATGAACGAGAGCAAAATGAAATACGGACAAAAGTTGAGAATAAGATTAAAAGAGAAAAAAAAACATCATGCAATTACAATGATTAAAAAAATCCTTGCATTATTTGTTTTGTAAAATTATACTTAAATTAATGATTTTCATTAACATTACATAATTTATTTTTTTCCTTTAAATCAATTCTGGTATATTTAAAATAAAATTAAGCTTATTTCCTTTAATATAAAAAACTGAAAATAAATGTTAAACCCTATTCTCATTTATTTTAATCTTTGTATAAAGGCATATCTGGACTTTGTAACCAATTCCTCATATCCGGAAAGCCTTCTTAAACTCGTTACCAGGGATTTTGCTGTATATAAATTTCGATTTTACACCCGCCGACTAACATTTCGTTTTTTGGCGTTATTAAATTAAATGATTTTTTTATCTTATCTGTTAATTAACTCCAAAATATTAATTCAATTCAAAATAAAATTATTCACGCCAAGTTCTACCAGAGCATGGCACTTCTGTTGTCTCCGGTTGGGTTGTCCTCAAATGTGGGCGACTCATTGCGCCATTTTAAATATATATATCTACGATCGCGTATATATATAAACAAGCCAAAACATGATTTTTTTTTTTTTTTCTTTTTTCAAATTCGAAAAAAAGATCCTTGTAAGTACATCGAATATCATCTGCATTTACGAAATGTGAATACCTCCATGATTTTGAGTAATTTTTTTTTTCATTCTTACGGTTGAATGTGTTACGGGGTAAGCTGAACAAAATTTGATTTAAAATTTATAAGATCTTGGGGTGGATAAATATTTGCGGTAAGGAACATAATATTATTTGGAATTGATTATAAGAAAACATCCATTTTTTATCACTGAATTTATTTTCAACACAACGGTTTAGAACGAAATTTCAAGCAATGCTATATTTCTGGGGCGAGGAGTGATATTTATTCATATTCTTACATTAAAATTTATTTGTAGGGGATAGCCTTAATGGAAATATATACCTTGTTTGTTTGTTTGTTTTTAACTTAAAACAAAGTCTATTAGGTCTATCGGCCTGCTCAGTAGAGAAATCTTAAAGAATATGTGACCTCCGACAAAATTCGGACCTGCATCCGATTTTGTTGCAAAAGCAATTCTTTCATTTACTCGGCCACAGAGAACGTCATATTTTTTCCTTGTAGGGCACAGGCCGAGGGACATAATAATGCACCTTTTTAAACTAAAAAAAGTGGCGTCAATTTTAAGCCTGTGTATGCACTAAAAATAACGTCTGATGTAATAAAAATGTCGGATGTTAAATAAATCCATTAATTCTTTAAGAATTATTGAGATTTATGTGGTCCTTTGCTAGGCACGCCACTTAAGTCTAAAGTCAGTGATTTCAAGACATTCTAAATCTTTCTCTTGATTCTCAACAATTGATATTGCTAACGTTTTAACTTTGTTCATAGCTGCATTTATTTCATCTTTGATATGCTGCCAAAATATTGTTTACCAATCTCTTTATTATATCTCTTTTAATGGAGGAACACGATCTTTGTATCAGGAGAAGTTCCATTTGTTTGGATGGCTTTTTGTCAATTAAAAACTTTTTATTTGGTCTTATGCTAGTAATCTCACTCAGTGTTGCCACATGCATTTCCGACTCTTCATTCTGTCAACTTTTGTATCAGGAGAATACAGGAGTCATTTCCTTTGTTGGATGTCTTTTAAAACTAAGAAACTTTAAGATAATGATGTGATCCAACTATTGTGGTCTTAGTTCCGTAACGACCAAATGCGTTTCCGCATTTCTGTCAACATCTGCGCTATGCTGTCTTTGAACGATCCACGGAAGTAAGATGACAATTCGCTCGGAACCTCTGATAGTCAGGATTGTCGGTAAATATTGCTAGAAGGGTCAGCAATATAAGGTATCAATCAACTCTTCGTTAAAAATAACAGAAATAACAATACATAAAGAATAGAAAAATATTAATTTCTGTCAGTTTTTTTATCGAAAGAAGGCAGTTCCTTTCAATAGACGGTAATGTTGCTATATAGGAGAGAAAAAAAGACACAGTAAGAAGTTTTGTCGGTACTACGGATTTTGGGATAATCATTATATGTTTATCGCAATTTGAGTCATTAGTTCATAGTCTGAGATTTTCTTCAATAATCTGGGTCTTCACAGTGTCTTCTACAAGCTGGAGATAATCTGGTATCGGGGGTGAAGATATGCTTCTTGAATTTTTCGTCTCGGAAGTAATTGTGGTAGAACTCAGTGCTTCATGTTTTATAGACGGATTTTCGAACCAAAATATTTTCAGTTTGGGGTTCCAATCCCAGATGATTTCCGTGTCATATTCAACTGCCTGGCGTCCTCCCCACCCCCTTGTCGCTGCGCCAATTCGAAATCGTCACCCTGCCTGTCTGCATCCGTCGTGCTATCCTATCCTGTGACGACCAACTGGCTTGGTATTGGTCGCGGCACCAAATGTGACGTTCTAACCTTTTGGTGATTCGGATGGGAATCTGGTTAGATTCGGTATCAGCCTTGTCGTTCCCAGCTCGCCTCCAACATCTGTTTACCGAAGTAACTGCTTTCCAGTCTAACCTACCACGTTGTGATTTGATCTTAGGCAGACGAAATCAATCAGTCGCCGGGCCGTACTGCAAGTCGAGTTCGAATAAGGGTGATATCGCACAAGTATATATAAAAGAAAAGAAAATAATAACTCGAAAAGTTCAAATGTGTTAAAAAAAGGATAACAATATTTTATATATGGTTGCTGAATACAAGACTGCGTCTACTTCCCAACTCGCTATATGGATTCGTTTGTGTTTGTTAGGCGAGTCTTAACATCTTAAGTTGTTTGTTCTTTTAAGAAACTGGTTCTTGGTGTATCTTCAGGCGAAATTCGTAAAACTTGTTTTGGTGGTGTGAGTCTAAGTCGTTCTTCAAAAATAAATTGTTCTTGGTTAGAAGATGAGTCGTGATTTGCGTGAATCTTAGTCAGCTTCTATGAGGCGGGTCTTCAGTGCTTTCAGCTCACTGCAACTGCTTGCCTGTCTGTCTCCAACCCCAACTGGAACTGAACTGGACTCAACTGCCTCTCAACTGGAACTGCTTTTCACTCGCTGCGACTATGCTTATATGGACGCCGACCAAAACCGTGGTGGGCTTGTCGGGGTTTGAGGTTCCTTGATAATTCCAAACCCGCAATCCACTTCTTTGTTTTCGGTCAGGAAAATTTTAATATTTTCCATTTTTGGAAGTCCTTTCGTCCTCCCACATTCTTCTGTTCTCATATTGGTATCTCACCATATCCTCAGAGGGTGTCAACGGGTTTCCCCTCTCTCTCACAGTGGCATATCACACCTATCCCCTTAATGGGTGCCAACAGGCCTCCCCTCCTACTTCACATGATTACCTGCGCCTAACGCTGATGCTTAGCATTCAGACAATGGGCGCCCAGCGGCGTGGGTATGGCCAGACTAGCCTCGGTTTAAAAAATATTGCTAAAAGAAAAAAAAAAAAAATTTTTTTTTTTTTTTTTTTCATTTTCTTTCTTTCTTTCTTCAAGGAGACCTCACACCCTAGACTCTTTATCTTTAACCGAAATTACCTGGAATTGGTCAATTAGACCTTTCGCCATCACCAAGTCGGTGGTCATCCTGCACCCTGGCGCCAACCACAGATCCGATAAAACAGTCCCGTTCACATAAAATATGGAATTCGTCAACGAGATTTTCGCCAATTATCAAGCATCTGGCGAAACACAGCCAACTTTTTCGTCCCGATAAAATAAATTTCTTATCATATCTAATCCCGACAATAAACAGATTTTTTCAAACGACATTCTACATATAGACAAAGGCTTAACCTTTTCTTCATGGTGGTCAGCGGACACTTTTTTTTAATTCTGCGGTTGATCCTATCGGACATTTTTCTGCGACCCAATTAATTTTTATCTATTTAGAATTCTGTCTCGCAGGTCATCCGACCAACCTGGAACATTTACCATTGCCATGGGCAGATTGGCCATATCTCATTCTCTGTCCCGTAACATAAATCAGATTAAATCCAGTATGTTCCGTTCTCGACAATGTAAAATAAAAATCTTACCACTTTTCATTGTCAGAAAAATAACACCGCTTAGTGTCCTTTTCGTGATGGCTTCTTATCACCTAAATTTAATTCTCGCCTTTTTTCTTCTTCTTTCTTTTTTTTTAGCAAGCCAAATAGTGTCACAAACCATAGTTCAGGTTATTGCTTACGGATGTCGGTAAAACAATCTTCTAAATCCCGGCTTCGGCATTGTTTTTATTTATTACATTCTTATTGATCTTTATGTCTGAAGGCGGCCAGGATTCTGCAAGCAGGTGAAATGCAACTAATGCAGGTGCTGCGGTGTCTGATATTCTTTAAGGTAACATTGTAGTCCTATGCTAGTCACGGCGTGGTCTTAGTCCCGTGACTACTAGATGCATTTCCGACTCGTTGTTCTGTCAACTTTTGAGCCTACTCTGTGTTTGAAAGGTCCACAGATGACACAATTCGGTCGGAACATCTTTTGACATCAGGAGAGTCGGTACGAATTGCTAGAAGTGTCAGTAACTATACAATCAAAAAAACTAACAGAAATAATATAATAAAATGTTAAATTTCAATATACAGAAAATAAAAAAATGTTAATTTCTTTTTCTTATTTCACTTGTTTAATCATCATGTGATTATAGCAATTTGACGGAGTTCATAGTCTGAAGATTTTCAATGAACAATTTCACAGTGTCTTTTATTGGCTGGGGATTATCTAGTGTCGGAGGTAAAGATATTCTACTTGTCTGCACAGTATTACAGCATTTATGGGTGCAATTTTTAAAAAAAACTAAAATATTTTATAGTCTGAGATTTTCAATTCAGCAGTTCAACCAACTATTTTGAGTTATAAATTTTTGTGGGGTTGGCCTTTATTAGGCATTCCCCAGAATTCATTCTAGTTTGTCCAATTTTGAGGTAAATTATATTCGATTTGGCATTTGACCTTTAATCTGATAACAGAATATTATACAGGTGCTGTCAATTTCGGCAATATACCCATTAATACAGGATTTCAATTTGGAGTTTCGAAACCAAAAAAAAAAAAATAAGTGTCTTGAAATTTAATAGGTGAAATCATTTCACACCATTAGTGATCCAGTTACAGATATTCTCATATTTCAAGTTCAATATCTAACATGGTTTTGATTTATTACCTATTTGATGAAATTAATTCTGTAAGTACTTGAAATGAAATTGGGTTCATTTATGCAATACGTTGATCCATTAAAATACTGACATTTCAAATTTAAACCGATTGGAAATTTAAAAATTTTTTTCAATTCTTAAACTATTAAACCCACCAATTTTAGATAATCAAATCATAGAAAACAAAATCATTTTCAACAAAATTCCTTTTAAATTAAAATTTTGTTCTTAATACCCTATAATGATCGATGTCCCACACAATTGCATTTGACCTTTAAGTTTGAGGGCAACTTTAATGATTCTTCATTTTTGTCAGTTAATTTCAGGAATTTCTGAATGGAGAATAATTTTCTTTTGATATTTCAATTAGAGAAAACTTATTTTATTTTGTTGCTGTCTTTTGCAATATGGAGATTATAAAACTGAAATATAATCCCCTATTTGAAAAAAACAAAAAAAAAAAAAAATTCAAATTTGCAGTTGCTAGTTTTCTGATCTTTGACAAATCTCGCATCCATCTTTTTCAATAAACAACTATTGCAAAAAACAAAAAAAAAACAATTTAAACTAACCTTTTAAACTAACCAAATCATAGGAAAAAATGTCGTAATCTCTTTTTCTGTTACCAAAACATTTCGGATGTACTGTCTTCAGGACTTTTTCAGGTGTTTCTCTAAACGGGTAACCTTTGCGGACATTAAAAATGAACACATTACATAATCTTCGGGTGTAAATTGTTTCGTTCAGCTGCCCAAGTCAAGAGCATATCGTTTTTTTTTCTTTTTTGTACGTCTTGGAAATTGCTCAATCATTTTTCAGTGAATCTAATTCTGTGGAGCCTGACCCGGGGATTGAACTCAAAATTATTATGTCAACAAATCTACAATCCACTTAACTATGTCTCTACTTATTTCGAATTAATGTAATGCAAATAAGGCAGGATGAAATTATTTTTAAAAAATCATTATATTGGAATAAAAATAAAGATTTGATTATGGAAAGTTACAACTTACCTTGACCTGAGAGTCTATATGTTCATATATGAAAGAATAAAACATGACCTGCTGTAGGAAATGCGTATAAATAATGAAAAGAGATGGATTCTTTTGACAGCATTAGATTTTATAAGACCCAGTCATCTGCTACTGATACGGATACAGATGGTTTGTGTGTCTTCCTCTTCTGTTTTCTATGTTCTTTTAGGGTGTTGGTGATTATGGCTCTCCACAATTTCATCTAGAAGACCAAAAGATCGGACTTATTATACAGTCGTAATTGTTCTAGCTAGACTGGCTAATCATTACACTACATCGTGGTGCACTTTTAGATTCACTAAAATGAAGGAAAATATAAATTTTAATGATTGATTAATTCTTTCTTACTGTTTATCAACCTCTTGCAGTTTATTTAAAGCCATAATATATATTTTTTAGATAGTAAGAATTTCTTTGAGATAATAATTATTTAGTGAGACTAAGAGGCGGATTCATACCTTCTGCAAAGGTATTTGCGCGTAAGTGCATATAGTTAATCAAATTGGAGTTGGAACTCGACTAACAATTACAAGCTCATAAGCATTGCACCACCCGCACATCCAAGTTTACAACACATTGTATTCACAAGAGGTCACTGAATATGCTCGATATTGCTTAACTTCTGTAATCGAACGGAAATAAGTATTTCAACGTGATATGGGCTTAAGCTTTTTTATACCATCCGCAGATCCAGTCTTATAGAACTTGGTGTTCCTTAAATATCACCCATTATATACTGAGCAAACTCAACGTTGCTTAACTTCGGCGAACGTGCAGGAACCAATGTTTCAGCGTAATATGGCCGTAAGCCCCGAATTTTAATGACGCCATTTTTATCATACATGAATATGTAAACTTTATGAAACTTTGTTTTAACATTTTTTGTTAAATTCTGTGTGACATTAACCATTCGAGTCCTGTCTTCCTGAACAATTTTAAGTCTTCTGTTCTGAGATCCTGAGTCAAAATTCGCAATTCATATGTAATGTCTCACAGTTTATATAAAAATAATTACAAGTGCTTACCCACCGTTCAACTGGTGACTAGTCAATAAGTCATTTTTTCTCAACCACCAGTAAAGCGGTGGTCAGGGCTCAAATGGTTAATACAAAGACGGTGAAGCTTTTCTAAAAATTCGTTTTTATTATCTGTTAATTCTCCCGAGTTCTTATGAAACGGAATGGAGAGCTTTCCTGTTGGCATTTGTAGATTTTAATGTACAATTGTCTTTTTTATTGGGCAAGTCTGTTTTAAGATGCTTTTTAACAAACAGCAAGGTCGAAAAATATATGGATATAATTCTTCGCTAAGGATATTTTCTATTTCACACAAAAGAAAAGAATTTCGGCCAGGGAACAAATAGAAATTCGTTTATAGGGGATATATGGTGATTTTCCAGGCGTAGCTTAGATGCGGCACAAGGCCGAAAGTATGGAGCACCCAGTGAGGATTGAACTCACTACTCAGCCGTAATTGATCTAGCAAGACAAGCTTTCTAACCATTACACCACGTCGAGGTGCCAAAGTGATTTTCCAAGCGTAGCTCAGATGTGGCACAAGGCCGAAAGTATAGTGCATCCAGTGAGGATCGAATTCACTGCGCAGTCGTAACTGTTCTAGCGAGACAAGCTTGCTAACCATTACACCACCTAGAGGTGCCCATTTATAGGGGGATATATTGTATTTTATATTGCTAAGATTACTTCTTTTGCTGATTTTTTGTCACCAACATCATTTATAAAAAGATTAGCACCGATAAACAGCATTGCGTGAACGAAATCCCATACCATTTTTTCGCCGTTATATTTTCTTATTCTAAGCCCGCTGCGTGGGAAGTCGTCATATGCTTAGAGTACATTTCACTTTTGAAACCCAGTCTTCAAAGTGATCTTACTGAATTGCCATCAGCTACTTCGTCGTGTTCACTTTTAAGATTTCGACGGTGTTTTCTTAACAGTTTGGCTTTATGAAAAAGCAAAAATTGCAGAATCAAATGTTGATTGTAGTAGGAATATTTTTAAGAAAAACACACTGACTATATGTGAATAAGTTATTTTTTTTTTGCTTTATGAAAATTCGAAGGTCATACATAAAAATAAAACATTCAAACAACATTTCACTGCTGATTAATTAGGTGTGCTTATTTTTCTCTCGTATATGTAGCAATGATCATTTAAATGTTTGCTAAGTTCCATGAAGTTCAAAACAAACGCTTCACCTGTTATTGAAAAAATGGCAAGAAAATTTCCTAATAGAAGTTATATGATTGTTTGTAATCGCATCTAAAAATTTACATGGTGTTTTTTAAGAGTTGTGTACATGTGGCACAAGGCCGAAAACATGGTGCACCTACCAAGGAGCGAACCGACTATTCAGTTGTAAATGATTTAACGAATATCATATTATGAACATTGCAGCAACAACTTATTATTAAATTTTTTATTCTTCTCGTTGTTGTTGTTGTTGTTGTTATTATTATTATTATTATTATTATTCAATTCTTTGTTGCTGTCGTTCTTCCCCTTCTACCTTATTCTTCTCCTCCTACTGCCCCCCCTCCTGCTTCTTCTCAGCGTCGCTCAGATGTGGTACAATGCCGAAAGTATGGGTCATCTACCGAGTATCACATTCAGTACTTGAGTTGTAATTGTTGTAGCGAGATAAACTTGTTAACCATTACACCACGTCGAGGGTTTTGGTTCACATCCAAAAAATCCATATGAAAAGACATTTTTTCCATTTTTCTTGTGTTATTTTTGTTCTGGACAAAATGTATGTAAAAATTGTCTGAATGTCTTGTATGTCTGAGCGTTGCCGGCTATTTCTTTGAACCATTATCAAGGATGATTTTAGTTTTTTTAATTTTAATTGAATATATAGATTTTTATGTATCTACTCGTATACTTATAAGAATGCATTTATTTTTCAAACATGGTGTGAACATTGTGGCTGTGTTTATAGTTGATATTACTTAGTCATGGCTAACTTGGCTAACGGTCTAACTCCCTGCCTTCGGGCGGAGTGGAACCCGGACGAGGCTCCACCGAAGGGCAGAGTCCCGTTCGGGGTGGTTGACTGCCCCTGAACCCGTTTATGCGGGTTCAAAGAGGAAATATTTTTGGCCGAGTATACGGGCTCGGAGATCCCACGTTAAACCCGGCCTTGTGCCACATGTAACCCTCGTGGGAGGGTAGCTAAATATCACTTAGTCTTGGCTTTTGATAATAGCTAAAGAATAGCCGAAAGCGATTGGACATACATAAGGTTCTGACAATTTGTACAATCTGTATTCTTTGGAAAAAAAATTAAGGGCAAGAAAATTATATAAATAATTTAACCGCATTTACTTGTCAGTTGTTTTATACGAAAGTTATATTAAAGAGCGATTGCTGCCCAAATAGACAATTAATATATATATATATATATATATTGTTATGGTGAAACACACCTATTCTATAGTTAATAGATTCTCCCACCTAATATAAGTAGGAGTAGTAAGAGAAACGACAGTCACTCGATGTCAGACGACAGTAGTCGACAATTAGTCGAATACGAAAATAGTCAGCTACCACAACAAGATTACTCTATGTAATACCTATTATATCATGTTCCTAACATTTTGTACGTCGAACTATTTGGGACCGATTTAGTACAAATACAAGCCTCCATTGCGAAGTAACTCCACAACATATATATATATTTTAAACACCTCAACATCTGATATTTCTGTAAGTTAAAGATAACATTTCAATAACTTCAGTGTATTTCCGTTTATTTGGACATAAAATCAGCACTATAAAAATATCATACAACAGATTTATATTTTGTTTACATTAATAAAACCCCTAGCTTCAGTACGACTGCTCTCATAAAAAGTACATGCCAGACCTTCCCAAGTATTCTTCAACAAAGAAAAAGCTCACTCTCACTCATTCAGTAGTCTCTTCGGACTCTCCGATTCAATTCATCCCATATCGATTCGATGAGAGAGACCAATTTGTCAGGATAATTAATTGTGAATGGTTAATCCTTAGTACTAATTAAGCCCCGTAATATAAACACCACAAATTATAAATATCAGAAAGGGAGGGGTAAGGAAAATTTGGGACCGGAAGTAAGGCAAAAATTTTTTTTTTCCATCATCCAGGCTCGTATTTATTAGTATCGCTACATTTTGACATAACCTCGGACTGTTGATTCAACAAATCAATTTTGTCCGGGTATGTCACTGTAGACAACTTGTCCTCCTGATACAGCCTACAGACATTGCCAATACTCTTCCAAAGCTTAACCCTCCATAGTACCTTCCACTTTATACTGGGGCTTTTACCGAATTTCTTTTTGAGCACCCACACATGTTTTGCCAGCTTTGTAAAATGGCTATGGCTTTGCAGTTTAAAGAAGGACATATGGGTGTACCACCCTTTTTTTCTTAAATATGCCTTCTATACATTCCGCGTTGACTTGTTCTGCTTCGCGGAGTTCTCCACCTCAGCTTTATATACTACGCTCGCAGCATTAGAGTTACCTTTCAAAGGGCACTTGTATTTGCGACTGTCTTGAACTTCCTCATGTTATGCAATTTTATAATATTAACTAGTTTATTCGTGCAGCAGTAACTTAGTTTTACAATATTTTTATTAAATATGTTTTGTAGGTATAGTTTTCCGGAAATGGTTTATTTAGAATGTTGAAAAATATATTATATATATTAGTTTTTACTTCTAAATTGAAAGGACGAGTTTAACCAAATATTTCTCTTCCTAATTCTGCTTCGTACTTGCTGGATGGGGTGGGGGTTTGAAGTTCTGTTTGAATGTGTGCCCATTCTCTTTTAATGCTGTCTCATACATTTTCTTCTTTGACTCCAATATATCTTTGTACGGGGAATTTCTTGACATTTCGCACTCAATACCCCTCGGTATATGCTTAATAATTCCTGGTGGGTGGGCGTTTGGACCCACCATTTATATATCATACTCAAATGTTCGGCTTCAAATATGGAGTGACGGTGCCGGAAGCGAGGTCAAATTCAGCATCCAAGTATTGGACGATCTTTTCGTTGATTTGGACTGTAATCAGGTATGACCATCAGGTCATCATCTCTGTAGAGGACGTGGTTGAGGATATGGAGAATTTTGTTAATTTTGTTTAATATAAACAGCTTCATGAGCTCAGAAGCTTATCAGGTACGACCATCAGGTCATCATCTCTGTAGAGGGCGTGGTTGAAGATATGGAGAATTTTGTTAATTTTGTTTAATATAAACAGCCTCATGAGCTCAGAAGGCTTGCAGCGTCATAAGATCCGTGTGAGACATCAAAGCCGTCCTTGCTTTATTCACACAGATTTCACCGTAGCAGAATAGGGCGGTTATGCGGCAATGCAAAATTATGTTAAGATGATCATATTGGATGTCAACAAATCATTTTGCATACTCCAACGCTTCAAGCAGACTTTTCTCCGCTAGTTTTGGGTAAACGTCTTTAATATCCCACTTGATGAAAACATACCTGCTTTTATCTTCAATTTCGTGAAATCAAGAGATTCATTGACTTGTGTCTCTCCATTGATTTGCTTGTATGGATACTCGTAACAAGTCGCACATATTTTCTAATATCATCTGACTGAGTATGGCGGCTTCAATCTTGATAGGAATATACATCAGACGGAAGGACAGAAAGTTTCATGGAACTTTTTTATTGATCCTTTAACAATAATATATAAGGATATATATATATATATATATATATATATATATATATATTATATATATATATTAATGCATATTTCATTAAATAATATAGACAAGTTTTGTCTATTTATTTTAAGTAAATTCCTTTCATATTGTCTGATAAACTTAATAACATTATCATTGAAAGACGAAAGAAAATCACCATATTGATACATGTTTAATCAATCTAAGCTTTCCAAAAGTTCAACATAAGCCATTTTCAAAGATGACAATTAAATGACAATATTATTAATAACAATACACGGGGATAAAATTCAATCATGATATTCTTTTTTTGTTTTCCATGGAAAATTTCAAAAAAAAACAAACTCGTGTATTAAGACTCTGTAATAAAAATCGCACCGACAACTCATGACATCACATTATGACCACACGAGAGTGAAAACGAAGTATTAAGTTAAATTGTTATAAACCAATGGCTTCTGTAATCAATTATAGGCATTTAAGTATATCTGTGGAGTTTTCATAGTTTATTTTGTTCAGTTTAGATTTCAACTAATTACAATAATTTTGTATTTTACATGTATAAAATTAAGAATACAGATGAAATATTTCCAAGGAATTTATTTTAAAAATAAATTCTTAAAACCTTATTCTAACAAAACATATATGCCACCCAATATCTTTTATCTCTTTGAATTCAAATATATATATATATATATTCAAGACACATATAGACTAATAATTAATATATATAAGATTCCTTATTATTTAGTGAAAAGTTTATGTTTTTCTTTATATAACGAACGCTATTAAAATAAATTTTATCTCTGTATTTTTTTTTTTAATCCAACAGTTTTATTAATACCATCACTATTTAAAATATATATATATATATATATATATATATATATATATATAAATAATTTTCCATTAAGTTCGTGTAAAGCCATTAAGATGCAAAGAGATGTTTCAGTGTATAGAAATGAGATTTGAAAAATATTAAAGAAGTATAATCTATTATTTTTAAACAAGAATTAAATCTATAAATTTTAATAGAAACAACCATTCCCATTTAAATTTTTCCATCAAATCCCTCAATAAGAAAGAAGATGAAAACGATTTGCAAAGTTTAAAAAAATGCGAGAACTGATTTAAAAATGCTTATGGTTAAATCTACATTTCAACTGTCAAATATACTTAAAACTAGGTGCAATTAAACTTTATAACATTTTACATAAATTCATAAATACCAAAAATACAAATAAAGTTATAAATAAAATTTTTATAGAAAAGGTACAGGGGACACTATGTTACAGTGATATAAAAAAATTTGAAGTTAGAAATTTGGTCAACACCAATAATACACACACATTTTCTCTGGCATTTTATTAAGAATTCTAAATACATATATAGAAACACCAAAAAAGATATGATAAGCAATTTTCAAAACATGGAACACTAATGGTAGAAGGATAAATAATGTTTTAGTATATTTATTCATTTTTATGTTCTTTATTAAAACTTTTGAAACAAGTTTTCTAATTTCATCGAAAAAAATTTGGCTAGTCTGTACATTTTATCTTATTTGTTAAATATTATATTTAAATTTTTAAAATTTAGTCCTTTACTTTTTAGTTCATTTCCAGATCATGATCTTCTTACCTACGTTTTTTTTTTTAATATTAAAATTTATCTTTGTTATTTTACATATGCAAATATTAAGACATATATTAAGAACTATTTCAAAACATCAAACGTTTTAGTTTGTACCTTGTACAAAAATAAAATTTTTTTCACTGGATTTTTTACCCCAACCTTTGATGATTTAAAATTCAATATAGCATAATGGCATTTAAGAATTATATTAAAAATTTTTTTTAAAAAATTTTTTCAAGAATTTTTAGTTTATTTTTTTTAATTGAGCTGTTTGTTTTTGAATTTTCGATCAGTTATAGTATTCTTTTAAACTGTCTGTGAGAAAAAAATGTTTTTCAGATGTTTCTGGCAATTTGTATTATCATGTATGTGCATTTCCAAAACAATCTTGTCAATATAGAACATTTCAAAATTTTAAATCAATCTATATACATTATTTATTTTTGTTATAATAAACAATCTTCAAAAAATAAGGGAAATTTTGAATGAAAATTTTTCTAAAAACTCATATGATCATTCTAATAAGAACTTTTATTTGTTGGTGACGCCTCATTTGTATGGAGGATTTATTAGTGCTTTGAGGAGGTATTGCTAATGTCCTAACGGTCAAATCATGATTGCTATGTCTGGCAATAATTTGGCACCATAACAAAGTAGAAGAACCCAGTTATGGCTGTCAGAAATAGTTGATATACCATATCATCCCATACATTTGGCATGGTAAATAACTCCTCAGATGACAACCTCCTTGGATATTATGTTTTTGACACAGTTGATTGAGAGACTAACAAAACCCCTTGTTTTAAGGTGAACCTTTTTTGTTGAAGGCAATATTTTCACAAAGACTTTTCAAGGAAATTGTCAAAGATTATTGAATTCAAAAATATTGTCTAAATGTTCTCTTGCACGGTTGGTTGTTTTTTGTTTGATTTATTGAATTTTAAAACTCGGATTTTAGTATTTCAAGATATTTTTGTTAATTTTTAAATATATTGTTAAAATTAGGTGTCAAATTATTTACATTTTTTTCTTTTTTAGATGACAATTTATGTCCGCTATATATATATATATATATATATATATATATATTAAAACCAATTAATTTTTTATATTTTTATTCATTTTAAAAGTTTTTATCTTTAATCGAACAAGCTAATCCGTTGAAAGATAATAAATATTTTCTAAACCCATTTTTTGACTTAAAATAATTTGAAAGTTGAACTGTCATATATTTGAATATTCTTTGTTTCTTTTTTATTCTTTCAATCTCTGAAATTTTGCAATAGTAATTCTTTTATCTTGTGTTCAGGTTTTGTTTTTAATTTGTTTCTACATTTTTAACTATTACCTTCTTGACTAATTCAACCATAAATTCTTTTTTCATTATAGAAAAATATTTAATTATTAATGTTCTGTTTATTTAAATTGAATGAAAAATAATCATTTATATTGGACTTTATATTTGTTGAATTGGTGGGGAACAAAACATCAAATTTTTGGGATTGAAAAAAAGATCATTATATTTGAGGAATTATAAGCATTTAAAAATGCCAAGGTTTACGATTTTTTTGCCACAAGATGCCCGTTCAAATAGAAGTCATCTCCAACTGGTTTAAATATCAATGGAAACCCTTGATTTTCTAAAGAAAATAGTTTGCTTTATATCACCTCACCCACAATATATATATATATATATTATGGTATTATCAGACATTTATTCATCTTTTGAGAGAACTTAAACTAAAACAAAAACTCCGTTCCCTCAATAATTTTAATTGGCGCCAATTGGCAAATTTTTTAAATAAGTTTTTTTCCCTAAATGCCCAACTTTATGTCAGTTTAAGCATCTACTAGATTGGCATTTAGGTCCCAAATTTTTAATGTTGAATTATATAAATAAATGGACAAACTAAAAATTCAAAACAGTTTATTTTTTCTTGCACTTCCCATCTGTAAAACTCCCTTCTGTTTTTTGCTTCTCTTATAAATACAATCTTCAAAATTTAAATTCCATGTCAATTGTAAATATGATCTTGTATCCTGTTCGAAGACTTTTATCCTTTCCTTTCCTTTTAAAATCAGTTTTTTTCTAAACTTTCCTCTCTATAACCCCCTTTTTTTATATTTTTAATTTTAAGTTCTTGGGGGTGAAATGATTTAAAAAAAAAAAATAGTCTTCTTGAATCAGCTCTATAACAATGCCATTTGTCTGAACGTTATCATTTGTGTGCGGTAATCATTTGTTCTTCATTCATGTCTCCATTATTTAGTATTTTATATTTACAGGTATATGTTTCATTATTTAGCATTATTCTGGAATCTCTCCTCATCTTTTGCTCCATATTTTTGTGTTTCAGCTGTTTTAACGCCCATCATTCCAAGTGGCTTAAGAATGCTAAACTGACCCTTATTTCATTCAAACAGTAGATTTTTCAGTCTCTTTTTCCCTCACGCAGATATCTTAAATTAATTCCCTTGTTTTGCCTTCAACCGGGAAGGTAAAGCCTCTCTTCTCGATCTGTGTTTTTTATCCATCCCCCCTTTATCCCTGTATGCGCCACGGAACTCTGCCCTCTTTGTAACTCTGATCATGCTGTAGTATCTGTTAACATCTCCTTCAACTCCACCCCTGCAAAGAACCTCCTTTCACCTAGAACATCAGTTCTACTATCAACAAGCTGACTGGGACTTGTTCCGTGACTTCCTCCGCGATGTCCCCTGGGATGTTGTCTTTAGGCTCGCCGTCCAAGAATGTGCTTCTGAGGTTTCATCCTGGGTTAAAGCTGGAATCGACGCTTTCATCCCCTCAAGGAAATATAGGGTCAAGTCGCGCTCCTCCCCCTGGTTCTCCGCTGCTTGCTCAGCCGCCATTGCCCATAGGAACCACTTCTTTCACCTATTTCGTAGCGACATGTCTGACTGCAATAGACGTCTCTTTGCCTCCGCCCGTAACGAGTGTAAGCGTGTCCTCAACGATGCTAAGTCACTATTTGCTGCTCGGATGAAGGAGCGTATTGCATCTCGCAAATTTGGCTCCAAAGATTATTGGCGTCTCTGCAAGAGCGTATTGAACAATTGCAAACCCTCTATACCTCCTTTGTTCAACCAGTTCGAAGTCCTGACCTCCTCTGCCGACAAGGCTGAATGCTTTGCTCAGAAATTTTCATTCAACTCAACGCTCGACTCTTCCGGTGTACCCATACCCGACTTCCCTCTTAGAACTGAGGCCCTATTGAGTGGGTTACACATAACCCCATCTTTGGTATTGGGCATTATCTCCAATTTAGACCCCAACAAGGCTAGTGGTGGAGATGAGATACCAGCCATTGTCTTGAAGAAATGCGCGCCTGAACTGGCGCCCGCCCTCTCTAAACTATATAACTACTGCCTCAAGGAATCTTGTTTTCCTGACTGCTGGAAGTCCTCTTCGATTGTTCCTGTCTTCAAGAACTCTGGCGACCCCTCTGACCCTTCTAACTACCGTCCTATCAGTCTCCTACCCCTCTTCGGCAAAGTCTTTGAAGCCCTAATCAATACCGGAGTGGTTAACCACCTTACATCCCATGATCTGCTCTCAGACAAGCAATATGGTTTCCGCTTTGCCCGATCTACAGCTGATGTGCTTACGGCCATCACTGAAACTGTCTACCAAACTCTTCAAAATAACGGGGAAGCTCGTGCCGTGGCCCTAGACATCTCCAAAGCATTTGATAGGGTTTGGCATGCCGGCCTTCTTCGCAAGCTCCAGGGTTATGGCATTACGGGTCGATTGTTTGACCTAATACAATCATTCCTGTCAAACCGTGAATTGAAGGTCGTTCTCAACGGATTCTCCTCCAGTTCCTATCCCACGAACGCAGGTGTTCCTCAAACACGCTCCATCCTAGGCCCCACTCTATTCCTTATCTACATAAATGACCTTCCTGACGCCATAAATTCCCAAGTTGGCATCTACGCGGATGACACCACAATTTATTCCTGCCTCAAAAACAAATCTAGTCTCACTGACAAAACTAACCTGGCCGTGCGTCTCGAAAAGGACCTCCAATCAGTTGTGAACTGGGGCAGGAATTGGCTGGTCAACTTTAATGCTTCAAAAACAAAACTGCTCTCTAATAATCACCACAACGATCCTTCCCTGCCCTCCATTAGAATGTCTGACGCTCAACTTCTTGAGAGCAACTCTCTGCGGCTGCTCAGTCTCACGTTGACGGCTGACCTGAGATGGAAGAAATACCTTGAGTCAATTGCTTCCGCAAGGAAAGTTGGCTCCCTGTGCCACGCCAGGAAATTTTTCTCCCCAGAATCGATCCTCCAGATCTACAAATCAACAATTCGCCCTTGCATGGAGTATTGCTGCCATATATGGTCTGGAGCCCCTTCTGTTTGCCTCGGGGTTCTTGATAGGCTCCAGAGGCGGATATGCAATATAATTGGCCCTGTTCTGGCATCTCGTCTACAGTCACTTTCTCACAGACGCGCCGTCGCCTCTCTCTGTCTGTTTTACAAATACTTTCATGGCAATTGCTCCGAGGAGCTGCATTCACTGGTTCCCAGACTTCATGAGTTCAAGCGCCCTACGAGGCTGGCATCCCGCTCTCACCCTTTCACTGTCGAAACTCCTAAATGTAGCCGTCTCTTCTACTCCAATAGCTTCATGTCTCGCACCTCTCGCCTGTGGAACTCCCTTCCCTATTCCAGTTTCCCTGAGAGCTATAATCTCCAGCTATTCAAATGTAATGTCAATCGACATCTCCAGTTGCCTTGATCTATCCACTACCCTTCTCCTCATCCTTTCTTCTATCACTCCTATCTGATCTTGCTCCAAATTTTCTGTAACCCCTTGCGTCCTAGTGGCTTCCCGCCTTGCTTGGGGTGAAATGCTTAAAAAAAAAAAAAAAAAATTATATCTATCAATATTTATTTATAAATTTGATTTTTCTCTCAACGTTTTATATTCAGATGTATTGAAAAATGATCTGCCCCTATTTTTAAAGAGGGCTAAAAAGTAACTTTTTTGCATTTGAGCCTTGAAAAAATCATTTGGCTTTTCCGCTGAATGTCATTTTGGGATTAAGACATTGCAAAAAATATTCATCAACAAAGTCTGGGAACAATTTCTTTAATGAGTTTATCTTTTAAAATCATTCTTTAATAAAAAAAAAACATTCCAATTTTCTAGATCTCAAAGTTTCCTCAAAATTTCGAAAGCATTTCTGCATAGATATATTTTATATATATATATATATATATATATATATATATATATATATTTAATAAAATACTTTGGTTTGAAACATATCATTTATTTTCAAACCTTATTTCGTTGATACTGTCAAATTTGATGATATTCATAAATATTTTTTTTAAATTCTAAAAAATCTTTTTAATGTAAAAGATGCATATTAAAAATAACCCGTTCTGTTGATATAACTTTAATTTTACATAAAAAAATAATATTAAATTTTATAAAAAAAATTTCATTTTAAATTCAAAATTATCTTGATTGTGCAGCTTGAATTATATTTGAACGAAACTGTGGTTAAAATTTTAATTTTAATAAAATAGAAATAAATAAATTAAAAAAAAAATCCAGATTACATATTTATATATTATATATATATATATATATATTTATATATATATATATATATATATAATTATTATATATAAATTTATGTCTTTTTTGTTATTTTAGTGTTTTTTATTTTATATTAAATAAATAATATGAAAATATAAAATATTTTCAAAGTGTTTTAAAAACACAAATAAAAACAATAAATAGTCAGAAATTTTATTTACTAAATTTTTAAAAATTTGTTGTGTTTTTTTGCATTTTTTTTTTTGAAAATTAAAAAATGGTAAATTATAACCAAAGCAAAAAATACATATATTTATATAAATTATATATATATATATATTTAATATTTTTTTTTCCATTTGGGGAATAAAGACAATAAAAGCAGGTAAAAATGTTTTGACTGGTTTTCTTTCATTTCATTGATTCGAAAAAATTTTTGAATTGTTTATAAAATTCAAAAATTTTTTTTTTTATAATTCAATTTAAATTAAGTTTATAAAGAAAAAAATATTATCTTCAAAAAAAAAAAGGATTTTTAAAAATTTTTATTTAAAAAATTAAAATATATATTTATATATATATATATAAAACTCTATATATTTGTAAATATATGTTGTTTGTAGCTATGTATATAAATGAATTTTTATAAAAAAATAAATATTAATTGAAATATAAAAAATAAAAAAATAAAAATTTAATGCCGAAAGATTTATTATATTAAATATATATAGATTAACTTAAATTTGAAATTATATTGAAATATATAAAACGATTTAAAATTAAAATAAAAAGGAATTTTTTCTAAATAAAATTTTCAATAAAAAAAGAATCTCAAAAAATAAATTTAAAGGAAAAAAATTGAATAAATAAATGAAAATCGATAATCGAAAGCACTGAAAAAATTAAATTCCCTTTTTTAATTTTTTTTTATAAAAAATAAAAAAAAAAAAAATAGATCATAAAAAAAGAAAAAAAATTTTTTAAACAAATATTGCCATAAATTGATAGAATATATACACCACCAGTAATTTAATGAATGATACAAATTTAACAAAAACAAAAAAAGCATGCAAGTGACGCAGAAAATTAAATTCAATAAAAGTAAAATAAAACATATTAAATAATCCCCATCCGTTTTTATCAAATAAATAAAATAAAAAAAATTTTTTCAACCCCTAAATTCATTCTTCGAATATGAGTTAATAAATGTTTTAAATTTAATAAAGGCATGATTTCTGCAATGATTTGCAAAATTGCTATTTGAATGATGTATGTTTTTATTTTTTTTTTTTTTTTATTTATTATTATTTTTATGTCTTTGTTGTATTAAATTTTTTAATTTTATTGTTTTATTTAAATTTATTATTTAAATTGTAAATATATAAAATATACTTTTATATATATATATATTTTAATTTTTAATTTGAAATTTTAATATATATTAATTTTTAAAATATATATATATTCGACCAAACAAACAACACCATTTTTCAATCCAATAAAAACAAAAATTGATTGGAAGAAAAAATAAAAAATAATAAATTTTGAAACCTTAATCTATGGCATTTAAGAAACAATGATGGAATTTTTTTTTTTTTAAATTACGTCCTGTGAATATGGTCTTTGCAATTTGTAAAAATAAATTTTGAAAAAGTGCTGTTGAAATTTTCCTCTGTATCTGGGATAGATTGAATTTCATCTTGAATTCTATTTATGAAACAAAATGGTTAATTTAAAAAATGGTCAGGTATCTCGTAGTGTCCAAAAGATTTTGAAAAGAAAATGTTTGTTAATTTTCAAACAGATTTTAGGTTTTTTTAATATTTTAATATATATATATATATATATATATATGTGTGTGCGTGTGTGTGTTTGTGTGTTTTTTGTATGTGTTATAAATCTATTTTATCCTCAATTTCTCAAGAAAGTCTTTAAAAACTTAAATTCTATTTTAAATTTTGTTTTTGATCTATGTTTGAAGTTGATGATGGAGGATGATGGATTCACAAATTTTTAAAAGAAATAATTATTTTATTCTCTACTCATATAGTGACCACTTAATTTTTTCAGCAAAGCCCCACCAAAAAAAATAAAAAGATAAATTCGATTAAATATGTATAAAAATGCTTTCTTATGGAAATATATTTTTGCATGACACAAACACACACACACAATATACATAAAAAAATACATATATATATAATATATATATATTTATGTATTAATTAAATGTTTGTGTATTTAGGCATTCATATTTTCTTTTTTCACAAACAGATTTTTTAAAAACAATATTAAACAAAGATTTACTTTTTTAAATTATTTGTACCTATTGTTTATCTATTTTTTAAATAATGAATTATATAAAAAATGTATAATTTATTCTTTTCCGAGCGAGAAATTGACGGCTATATTTTAACCATTTTCAAAATTTTAAAATTTAACTGTTAAACCAAAATAGTTTTTCATGCATAATATTTAAAATAATGCTTTCATTTTTTTATCAGAACAATATATAGATATTGTAAATTAAATAAAAGTTGATATTATCAAATGTTGTTTTTATTTTGTTTTTATTAATAAGACTTCCATTAAAAAAAATGTTGCATTGGGATGATGCTATTATATTTGTGTTGATTCTTATGTAATGAATAGTGTCAAAAAGTTTCCACTTTATTTAAATTAGATCTAATTGAGCTATGGTCAAAAGGTCATAGAAAATGTCTAATAAATGTTAAACATGTTGCAGCCTATATTATTAAGATACGAATTTTTGATTGATCAGGAATACAATTCCTTAATGGGCATTTAAATTCGTAAAAAATATTGTCCTATTTAATTATTATTTAATATATTGTTGTAGCATACCTTAGAACGATAATGGATATTGAAACCATTCATATAAGTACAGTAGTAAATACTGTATATTGGTCTGCAGTCGGACATTCATCTCTAGCTGTTAGTCAAAAAAATTTTAAATTTGAAGAGAATCCCTAGATGAGGCTATGTCGAAGAACAGACTTTCGTCTATAGAAACAGCTACTCGACCCCGTTGTATACGAGGTCTACAGGGAATTTTTGGCCGAGCCTACGAGCTCGGATACCCCATATCAAAATTTAGTCTTGTGCCACATCTGATCGCGTGGAGCGATTGGTAGATATCCTGCAGTTGCATATTCGTTTCCCCGCATGCCGGTTAAACTTTCTGCCTCCGGGCAGAGAGGACCCTTAAACTAGTCTATGTCGAAGGACAGAGTCTCGTCTTGAGAAACAGCTACCCGCCCCCGTTTTATACAGTGTCGACGGAGAATTTTTGGTCAAGCCTACGGGCTCGGATAACCAACATTAAATTCGGTCTTGTGCCACATCTACGCGCCGCTGGCGACTCATATATGTGTTGTTCTTGTCCTAAGTATTATCGTTCATTACCAACCTGCGGGTGGTTATTCGATTCCGTAACCTCCTTCACTGGTTACTTAAATTAGTACTCAAAAAAATAGATTTTTATTAAAATTTCAAATCAACTTATAACGTTCCAACATATTAATGGATATATGCCAATTATATTAGTAATGGTGGTCTATTGAATTTTATTTTATTCTTTAATTTGGTTAAAATGTAATTTCAATGCTTTTGAACGTGACGTAAACTCATTTGCCGGATTTGTGGGTGTTGTAGAGTAGTTTCACAGTGGAGGCTTGTATTTGTACTAAGTCGCTCCTAAAATAGGTTCGACGTACAAAACGTTAGGAACTTGATATAATAGGTAATGACGCAGAGAAATCTAGTTTTGGTTGCTGATACTTTTAGTATCCGACTAACGGTCTTCCGGCATCGATTGACTGACCAACTCGCTGAGCGACTTTAGCGACTGACGATATTCAGTCATAACTGGGGCATCATGTGACACAAGGTCGGTTATTTATTGTGGGATCTCCGAGCCCGTGGGCTCGGCCTAAAAATATGCCTATTGAACCCGTATAAACGGGCTCAGGGCCGGTTTACCTCCCCGAACGAGACTCCGCCCCTCGGCGTAGCCTCGTTCGGGTTCCTCCCCGCCCGAAGGCAGATGGTTCAACTGATTTGTCGTTCAAGACGCGAGCGACTGACTCGTTACGATTACTACTACTGCTACTTATTATAGGTGGGAGAGTCTATCAACTATAGAATAGGTGTGTTCCACTATAATAGTAGGTTTGAATATTTGAAAGTGAAAAATTACTAATGTTTAACTCAACTATCTCTATGGTTTGCAGAGAATCTTTAGAAAAAGAATTAATGAGAGAGCAGTTGTTGATGAGTGTGGTCGGGGAATAATGTTCGTACAGGTCCTCGCTGATAGACAATAGTAGTTCAAATAATCTCTCTATAGGATGGAGTTATACCGAAGAGCTTCACTGAATGGCAGAAAACCACGCCCGATTCGACACTTTCAAGATAAGAATAAGAAATTAAGCTACAGGATCAGAAAAATTATAAAACAAACGATAGGAAAAAAAAACCTTGTTTGGTCTGATGTTCCCCGATATCTGAAGAACGTTCTGATGCGAAGGTCAGCATACTGCCCTCTCTCAACAGTTCTCTCTTTTAATCTTTTTTTACCCTTCATCAAAGTGGTTGATGCTAAACTCCAGGTGGGTGACACGATGTGCTGACAGGAAATGGAAAATATTATATTGAATCAATTGTTAGCTCTGCTGTTGGGAAACGTTTTCCCTGTGTCGTCCTAGACAGTTTTTCTCGCCAGAACCTATCTTATATATTTATAAGTCTACTATTGGTCCTTGCTTGAATATGGTTGCCATATTTGGTCTGGTGATTCCTGCTATATCTTTAGAGGTTTCTAAAGAAATCCAAAGGGGAATCTGCAATGTTATCGGTCCTGATGTGGCATTTTGATATCAATACCTTTTCTACCCGCTGTAAAAGTATATGGTTTCCATATACTTTTACTATATTTGCTTTCATAGTAATTATTCAGGTGTAAATTCCCCTATGGTACCTAGAATATGTATTGAAATAGTCATTAGTATGATTCTCCAGGAGGGTGACTCACTGTGCCTACTTGGACTGTACTTTTCTGCTGAGAGGAAATGAAAATATTGTATTGAATCAATTGATAGATCTGCTGCTAGGAAAAATTTTCACTGTGTCGTCCTAGACAATATTTCTCGCCTGAACATATCTTACTTATTTATAAACCTACCATTGATTCTTGCTTGAATACAGGTGTCATGTCTGGCTGATCTGGTGATTCTGCTATATCTTTAGAGGTTTCTAATGAAACTCAAAGGGAAATCTGCAATGTTATCGGTCCTGATGTGGCATTTCGACATCAATACCTTTCCTACCCGCCGTAATGTATTTTCCATGTACCTTTTATTATACAGGGTGACCCAAAAGAACGGGAATTTTTTAAGTGCGTATTGTCAGACATGAGCAAGTGGCAATACTGCAACACAGTGACCCTGTAAAAATAAAAATTTCGCCATTTAGAATACAAGATGAAATTCATAGTATCCCACATGAGATGTTAAAGCAGTAGGAATCTCAACAGCATATTTCAAGAATGCATTCGAGATGTTACAGCAAAAATGAAAATTCCATCATTGTTTCTTAAATGGCATATTTTAATGTTTCAATTACTATAAGTAAAATATTTATCTTCCATCACTCTTGGTTTTATTGGATTGTTAAAAAGTTCCCATTTTATTGGCTAACCCTATATTAATGAAGAAACCACAAGTGTAAAACCAGACAAAGATGGCATATTGCTTCCATATCTTGGTGCGGCCCAATACCATTATCCAGCCATGACAGAGTTCAAAACGAGGCCTTATGAGGGATTACTTATTCTTTCTGCTGCAAACCTTGTCCCACAGACAAAATATGATAGATACAGGGTGACCAAAAAAAAAAACGGGAATTATTGAAGTGCGTATTGCCAGATCTACGCAAGTGGCAACACTGCGAGATAGTCACCTTGAGCAAGTAAACATTTCGCCATTTAGAATTCAAGATGAAATTCACAGTATCCCAGCTGAGATGTTGCAGCAGTCAATGAGGAATCTCAACAGCAGATTTCAAGAATGCATTCGTACAGGAGGACGCCACCTACAGGACGTAATTTAAAAAAAATGAAAATTCCATCATTGTTTCTTAAAGGGCATGCTTTAAGGTTTCAATTACTATTATTAAAATATTTTTCCTCCATCACACTTGGTTTTATTGGATTGTTAAAAAGTTCCCGTTTGTTTGGATCACCCTATATTTCCTTTTAAATTAATTGTACAGATGTACTTTCCTGTACGGAGACATTATGAATTGAAATGGTCCTACTATTGTACCATTGAAATGGCTAGACATAACTGTACATGCTATGCTAATTTTTATTTTACTAGCACTTCTTTCTTGTGTGGCTCTCTCACTGATTCTTGCTTTCCAGTCAACTTTGATTTCGAAAAAATTAAATGCAATGTCAACAGTTATCTTCCGTCTTCATAATTCTTGATCATCTATTGTTCTCTCTCCTTAAGAGATTTTTTTTTCTTTTCTCTAACAAGCATTAACATCTCTTGTGTCTTATTGAATTTATTGCCGTGTTTGAGGTGAAATGATTAAAAATACATTGAGAATATTGAGGACAATAAAATACATTTTAAATGCTGCAGCCTAGCTAGGTAACTGGGCGGAACATGTGCCACAATCCTTCCGAGTAGATGCTCTTATTTTGTTTAAAGGGGCACGAAAATTTTCAGTGAACATCATCCTTGGCTCGGAAACCAAAGTGTGCGGTAAGAATTAATTTGCCATAGCAACTGTCTCAAGCAAAACAGAATAATAACACGAAGAAATATATACATTTATAATAACACGAAGAATATATATATATATATATATATATATATATATATATATATATATATATACACACATATATATATGTGTGTGTGTGTGTTTATATATATATATATATATATATATATATTTATGTATATATATATATATATATATATATATATATATATATATATATATATATATATATATATATATATATATATATATATAAATAAATTCGAAGAAGTATATTAACAATTCCAAACCACATGAAATTGATAAAGTATAGACCAAGCTCAAATATAATCTGAATTAAATAAAAAATTATATTTATATTTTAAATATCATTTAATGTCATATTTAATTAAATATGTGTAAAGAATGTTTGGTATAATTTCAATTACACACAATGTTCAGTTTTTACATCTTTATATAAACATTATATATATATATATATATATATATATATATATATATATATATATATATATATATATATATATATATATATTTTTGAGCTAATGGATGAAATAGATTTTCAATAAATGAATAATTATATTTGATTTTAAAAATATATATAACAGTGATATATATATTTATTCCTTTAACTTATATTTAAATTTTTCCAAATGAGATCAATGCAAATTGTCATTCATTATTTCATAAATTCTAAAATTAATATGTGATAAATATTAAAAAAAATACTAACACATTGACGAATTTTTCTTAATGAAATAAATTATTTTCTATCATCATTAATTAAAGATTTTTAATTATATTTATAAAATAATAAAAATTATATTGAGCTCAAATTTGACTTAAAATATGGATTAGTTTGAAATCATATTTGTGAAACACACACACAAACACACACACACATATATATATATATATTTTAAAATTAATAAAAACTAAATAATATTTTTATGGTTTTAAAATTTTTTCCTATATTAGAAATTTTTCTCAAATATTTATATTTATTTATTTCTTTCATTATTTTATTTTTATGATATATTATATTTATATTCATATATATATATATATATAAATATATATATATATATATATATTTATATGTTTGTGTTATGTAAAGTGTGTGTGTGTGTGTGTATTTGAATTTTTCCTTATTTACATGTTTTTCAAATAGTTTTTTTTCATTAACAAATTTTTTTATTTTTTTTTTTATATTCCAAAATAATAATTTTTATAAGGAAAAATTTTTATTTATCTTTTTTAAAAATAAAATTAAAGAAATATTCAAAAAAATTTTTTCAAATTTTATTTTTTTTTTTAGATTTTTGAATTTGTAGGTCCGAATTTTATCCGATCATTTTATTAAATAAAATTTTTTAAAATATCTAAATTTTATTATTTGGTTATTATATAATTACTTTATATATATATATATATATAAATATATATATATATATATATATATATATATATATATATATATATATATATAGATGTGTGTGTTAAATCATTTTCAATTTTTTGTGTGTTTTGTTGTTTAAAATAAATTAAAATAATAAAGGAAAATAATAAATGGATAAAAATCTTTTATATATATATTTTTTTTTCAAAAAATAAACTTCCGTATATATAGATAGTACTATATTTTATTTATTTAAGAAAAATGTCATTTGAATATTTAATGATTAAAAATATTTTTTAAAATTTATTTCAAAAAATTTTGCGTTTTTAAAATAATATTTTAATTTTATAGAAATTTTTTGTTTAATTTTCAAAGAAATCATCTTTGTCGGATCTTATTTTGAATTTCGTTCAATTACAGAATTATTTGTCATGGCGGCCATTTAATTTAAAATTAAATCGAGAAAAAATTTATTGGCATCAGATAAAAATTTTTCTATGAATTTTTTTTTTTAATTTTTAAATTTTCAATATTAAACCAGTGTCCCTCAATTTCAAATTATGTCTGACATTTCTGTTAAAATCAATTTGACAATTTTTTTTTTTTTTCAAAAATTTTTTTGGATTTAAAAATAAAAATTCATTTAAGAAAAATTGTTGAATTGTGTTTAAATTTTAAAAATGTAATTCAAATTTATATGGAAAAATTTTTATGGAATTTCCAGAAATCAAATTAGAAAAATGAAAAAATTAATATAAAATTTTAAAAAGGTGCCTAAATAATTTTTAAAATAGGTAATTAAATAATCATATTATATTTTCTGATCATAAATAAATATGAAAATCAAATAGATAATTGTATTTATAATAATGATAATTTTTATATAAAAAAATTTTTGAAAAATCATAAAAAAAATTTGTTAGAAAATTAAATTAAATTTATTCTTCAAGAGAAAAGATTAAAAAAAAAATATACAAAAATTTGAATTTAACTTTTTATATTTTAATAAAATTTTAAATTTAAAAACTTTTTCGTTTGTCCTTTGCATTGTTTTTAAAATGTTTATTTAACCAAATCTTTTTTTTCTATCCGAATGTATAGTTTTAAAAAAGAAATTTTTAAATTTTATTTCAATAGAAAATTAATTTATAAATTAAAATTGAAAAAAATTTTTCATTAAAAATTATTTTTAAAATGTTGATTCAAAAAAAAAAAATCTTATTATAAATTTATATAAATATATATAGATTTAAAAATAATAATCTAAGAAAAACTGTTTATTTTAAAACATGTGGGATAAAAAATTTATCAAAAAATGAATTTAGATAATAAAATACAATTGTAAAATTATTTTTTCAAAAAAAAATTTTTAATTTTCATAAATCATTTTAATTATTTAGATTTTGGTTCGTTTTTGAAATTTCCTTTAATTTAAGAAATATAAATATTATCGTATTTTAACTGTGATGAAAATGTTTTTAAAAATTGTTTTAAATTATTAATTTGAAAAAGTAAAGAGTTTTGAATAAAATAAAGTCATGTTTTATGATAAAATATAAATAATAATATAATTTCATAAAATAAAATTTTCAATATTTACTTTTAAGGATTTGATTCATTTTCATTTAATGAAATGGTATCATCCTTTCAAGATTCATCATAACTTAAGAATTTTTTTACTATTAAATATATAATTTTTAAAAAATTTAAGATGATCATATATTTTTTTTATTTTTTAATATTTTTTTGATAAAATTTGTAATTTTTTCATTTAAAAATTCCAAATGTATAGATATATATTTAATTTTTTCAAAAATATAAAATAAATTTTAAATAAATTTATAATTAAAATTTTTTTGTATTTTTAATTTATAAATATTTTGTAACATTTTTCAAACAAATGTTTGAATATTATAATAATATTTACATATATTTGATTATAAAAATATTAATTAAAAATATAAAATATTTTATTTAAAATTAAAAAAAAAAATTTTATAAAACATCATTTTTTTGCAATTTTATAAAAAAAAAAAATCAATTCATAAATCTTATATATATTTTTATATATAAAAAAAAAAAAATTAAAAATAAAAAATTTTTTTTTTACAGACCGAATATAGATTATAAAAATTTAATTTTTGTTTTTTTTATCAATTTTATTATAAATTTTTTTCTTTTTTTTTTACAAGAAATTTTTCTCCCAATTTTAAACTCTTTGTCATTTTATTTCATATTCAACTAAATGTTTTTGATTATGTTTATTTCAAATAAATTAATGCTTTATGATTAAAAAACAGAAAATGTGAACTTTTAAAAATAATTGTTAAAAATTGAAGACAAATTTATAAATATTTAAATATATATTTTTTGATATATTCTATAAATAAATTATTTTTTTTTTCTGCTTCATTTTGATTTGCAAAAAGAAGGATGGCATTTACTGGCAGTTTCCATTTTTTCTTTGAATTTTATTAACATTTGAATATAATGGTAAAATAAAATAGCGTCGAAAAAAACAAATTAAGGATTCCCATTTTTGATTTTCAAACCAGTTTTTTAAATTTTTTATTTTATTAAAAAAATTTTTCATTTAAAATTTATTATAATAGATTATAAATTTTAATTGAAAAAATTTATTTTATTTATTTGACATTTTTTTCATCTTATAATATAAATTCATATATCTAACAAATATAAAAAATTTAAATTTTATCTGTTGCAAAATTTTCAATATCAAATATTTCAAAGTTAATTTAATATTAAAATCTATCTATTTGAAATTCTATCTTTTATCTTTTATCTGGAGACTAATATTTCAAAAAGATTTATATATTAACTGTAAAATATATATATAAATATATATATTAATATATATATTTTTTATTTTTGTGTTTATAATTTTGATCTAAATTTTTTTTTTGCTAATTTATATTCGAAAAAAATTTCATATAATTTTATGGTTTTATTGAAAATTTTTTTTTAAATAAATGAATCATTCAATTTATTAAATTGGAATGGCAGGGCCCATCAAATAATTTTTATTTAAAATATATATATATATATATATATATATATATATATATATATATATATATATATATATATATATATATATATAAGCTCGTTATATTTAAAAAAAAAGTTTTGTAATAAAAAATCTTCTTTCAATTTTTTTATTTTTTTTAAACATTTTTTCACAAAACATTTTTCATCTTAACTAAATTTCAAATTTAATAATGATTGGCTGTCATGAAAAAATTTGATTTTCTATTTATACCCTTTCAGATTGATATATCTATCAAAAAAAAGTTTATTCTTTAATCTTGTCTGGTATAATATATTTCACGTAATTATATATATATAAATTATAAATAGACAAATTTGAAAGATTATTTAAAAAAATTTTTGTTTGTATTTCTTTTTTTTATAAAATATTTACTTTATAAATTTCTTTATCTTTTTAATAAATAGTATAAATATATTTACCATTTATATATATATATAAATATATATATATATATATATATATATATATATATCAGGTCATCCCATAAGTTCTGTCCGAATTTTAACTTTTTGTTAAAATGAACGAAATTTAAAGAGTATTTTATAATGTCTAATGGAGCTGAACATTATTTTTATGTTTAGATGCATTTAAACTGATCAAATTTTATTTCAGAGAACAATAAAATTAAATTTTGTTTGATTAAAACCCTGCTAACATGGAAGTACCCAAGAATCATTTGAGGCACATAATGCTTTATGAGTTCAAGAAAGGAAACTCAGCAGCCGAAGCGGCTAGAAACATTCACTCAGTTTATGGAGAGGAATGTGAATGAAAGAACTTGCAGAAGATGGTTTGCAAAATTCAGAGGTGGAGATTTCACCCTTGAAGATGAAGATCGAACCGGACGTCCAGTTGAGTTTGATGAAAAGCTTCTTGAAGCAGCCCTTGAAGAAAATCCTGCTTTATCAGTTGAGGAATTGGCAGTGGTTCTCAGTTCAAACCATACAACTGTTCATCGTCATCTTCAACAACTTGGAAAAGTTCCTAAACTTGGAAAATGGGTGCCTCATGAATTGTCTGAAAACAACCTCAAATCCCGAGTTGACATCTGCTCTTCTCTCCATTCTCGCCAACTTGTTTCACCTTTTTTTGGATAGACTTGTGACTGGCGACGAAAAAATGGATCTTTTATCGAAATGTTAAGCGTCGTAGACAGTGGCTTGGTAAAGGGAAGGACCCCAGCCACAGCCGAGAAGGGAACTTCATGGGCAAAAGGTTCTTCTTTCAATCTGGTGGGATCGCCAAGGAATAATCCACTTTGAATTCTTACCACCTAATGCAACAATTAATGCTCAAATATACTGTCAGCAATTAGAGCGTTTGAACCAAGCTTTGAGGAAAAAAAAAGACCTGCTCTAGTGAATCGAAAAGAGGTGATGTTTCATCAGGACAATGCGCGACCCCACACAGCAAGAATCACGTCACAAAAGATCGAAGAACTTGGTTGGGAGAAAATTCCTCATCCACCTTATTCTCCCGATCTTGCTCCTTCAGACTACCATTTGTTTCGTAGCTTACAGAATCATTTGGAAGAAACAGCTTTTTGTAACACAGGAAGAGGTTAAAACTGACATTTGTGAGTTCTTCGAATCAAAGCCAAAAGAATTTTACAGTAATGGAATTAGTAAGCTTGTTAATAGATGGAAGGAAGTCATAGATAATCAGGGAAAATACATTGTTGATTGAATCTGTAATTAAATGTAACATTTGGTCACTTGTTAAGCCCAAAAACTGGCGCCTTTGAGTGTTTATATTCAATGTTCCTTGTAAATATAACATATCATAAAGCAATATTTTTATATATATATATATATATATATATATATATATATATATATATATATATATATTAAAGAAAAACAGACCACTTTAAGGTTCCATTATAATAATTTATTTCATCAGAGCCCTTTTTCATCAGATAGCACTTCCAAAATTGAAACGAAAAATGAAATGAAAATTGATGGGTAGTGTAAGTTTTTGTAATTTAACAGAGAGGGTAATAAGGAGTGGTTAGAGAGACATGGTAGTGTTTAGAGAAGGTTTAATTTCATATCTCTCTCAAGCATACTTAGTATTGGGGGAGTAGGAGTGGCTAGACCTTGATCTATTTAAACGGTTAACTTAACGGATATGATATATTGAAATGGGAGGGGAGAAGAGAGAAAAGAAAAAGGAAACAGGAAAAAGAAAGAAGAGGGAAGTAAAGAGAAAGAGGTTGTAAATGGGTTTCACATATGAAGGAGAGGGGTGGTAAGCTTTAACAATTTATGTAAAAAATAGATTTTAATGTTTGATAGTCAGTTAGATGTCTAAAAAATCCATATAGAAATTAATTTATGCTTGCTATAATCTAAATATTTAACTTTTACAAAAATTTTTAATTTAACATAAGTTAAATAAGTATGTATTAACACATTCATAGAGAACCCATTAAAAAGTTTTAAATTTATAACAGTTTGTTTAATAAAAATATTACTCTTTTAATATTGTAAAAGACATATTGGTAACATATTTATCAGTTTGAATCAAATTTATGAATGTAATTTGTAATTATTTTCCCGATGGGTAATCTTTCCAAAATTTCAAAAAAGTTTAGGTTTCAATTAAGATGGAGTAATATTTGAAGGTAATATTAAAGATTTTTGTTTTTTTTTTATATATATATATATATATATATTATATATATTAAAGGAAAATAAAAGCATTGGTTGAACCAATGGACAACTTGAGAAATTGCTAATTCAAAAATTCTTATCCAAATACATTTTTCGAATAAAAAGCGGCAATAATTAAAAAATGAGAAAAAAAGGCCTAAAAAACGTACCTACAAGAGTGAAGTACTAAGCTCTAAATTGCCTAGACAATAGCTGGTTCACGAATCTACCAAATTTGAATCCTCTTCAAAGAATGACTCTTTCTCGTAACTAAGAAACAAACCCAATCTTCAGAAATTTGTTGAAAATTCAAGTTGTCTGAAAATTTGTAGTTTTATAAAAAGGTTACGTATAGAGCCAAAAAAGTCATAAAATATTTAACATTGGTAATAAATAAATAATTATTATTAATATATAATTAATGTCCATATCTATAAGAAACTTTTCATTAAAAAAGAAGGCAAATGGACGGCCGTTTCGTCCTAAATTCATTTTAAAGCAGTGCGCATTCAAACATCATTTTGAAAAGTTTTATTTTTTTTTTATTTAAAAAAAAACAAAATATGGCAAATCATAGTCACTATACCAACAATAAATTCGGTGGCTTTATTTTAAAGATATCGGATTTATTTTTCAGATAGTCAAAGCATTAATATTCTGTGGAACTCATCCATAATAACTAAACCCATTGTTCATTTTTTATAATAACAGAGCCACCATATACAAATGACCTTATAAGCCGGTTCAATCAAACAAATTCAAGTTTTAAAAATCATTGGGACGAATATTTTCTAAACATATTTTATATCCTTGCTTGAAATAAAAACCTATCGCTATATTCCTGAAGCATTAAAATCACGCTCCAGAAGGATATCAAGTGATAGGACAAATTAATTAGACTCATAATTTTTGCAATTTTGTATTTCCTAACAATAGGTTAAAATTAATTTTAAATAGAAATTCGTGGCTCGTGGGAGACAATCAGTGTATGGTTAAGGGAATGATTTTATGAGTTTCAATTTGAAAAAAATATGAAATGGAAAAAAACAACCATAATATCGAATTTTATTCATGTTTCAGCAAAAAAAGAAAAATATCAAATATTTAAATGTTATTGGTATGGCATTTGCCTGATAACTGTCCTAAATACCATCAATTTCGTCAGTTAAAATGAGAAACTGCTGATTTTCTCAGTGCTTAAAAATACTGTTGAGGTTTCTTCCGAAAATGAATTGAAAGTAATTATCAGTAATCCTCAAAGGATATGCATATATCAACACACATATTATATATATATATATATATATATATATATAACTAACCAGTGTTCAATTCAATGTGTGTGTTGTTGTGTGTGTGTGTGTTTGTGTGTGTGGAGCATAAAATCTTTATTAGGATTAAAAATATTACATAATAAAAAAACTAGAACTGGAGATCTATTTCAAATTTCGTCATTACAATGGGAGCGGAGAATTTTAGTTTGGGTTTTTGGTAGTTCACTGCTGTACAAATTAAAAAATGCATTGATTATGATCCTTATTAACCTGGCTTAAAAAGTTAATCTTCTTAATCTCGGTACATTTTATTTACTAAGATAATATGCTAATTCATATATAATTTGGCGGAGTTTCAAATCAAATTTCAAATTAATTTAACAAGGGTTTAAAAGAATATACCATGAATTTTAATTTTTGAATCCATTATCCACACCAAAAACGTTTTAATGAAACAAAAAACGTAATGGAATGATGAATTCGAGAGTAAAAATATGACATGGAAAAATATGAAAAAAAAAACCTTTTTTTATTTGATTGATTTTATTAGATTTACTATTGTCAGCGTCATCGTTGTGGTGTAATGGTTATCGACTATGAGTGAAAATCGTAAAGCTGATTTCGAATTATACTCGAGTCAGTTACATTAACTTACGCGCCAATACTTTTGAGCAAAGGTGTGAATCTATTTCTTCGACCCCACTAGCTGTGGATTAAGTAGCAGAACAGACTAGTTTCTGAAGTCTTCACTTCTTTGGTAGGCAGTTTACCGTAGAAAGAAACATGATCACCTAAGCGCACATCACGTAGGGAGCTTAACTGATTTCGTCACAAATACACATTTATGAAATATGATAGACGTCGAAAATGTACGCAGAAATATGCGTCGTTTGGCAGCAGTGCTGGGGTTAATGATTTGTACACGTCGTTTACAATATTTTAAAGTATCGAATTAAAGTTCTTCGTGTTTTTGAGAATAAAAATAAATGGTCACATTGCAGTAGTTCGTCGGATAAATGAGCTTAATTTTTTCATTGCTTTTTAAGAGCTCTAAATAATTAATACCCCGACTGGGGCAAAAACCTCTCTCCATTAATCATCTGATATACCTCTTTTTACTTTTTAATCAAACAATATTTGCTAACCTCCAAGAAAGTGATTCGTTGCGCCTTCTCGGGATAACATCCTCGGCTGACATGAAATGGAAAGATTATATTGAATCCAGTATTTACATTAGTTATAACTATTGTCCTCATCTTTGTCGCCATATTTGTTTCTTCGCCGGCCGTTGTACGCTCCGGCCTTCTTCAGGTGGTTTTTGAATCGAACTGAACCCTTTATTTCGATCACTGGGGTAGACTGTTCTAGTTCCACGTGCCATGTTTGATTTTTTTTTTCATTTTTTACCAGTGCTCATATTGCAATTTTTGCAATACGTTGTGACAAATATGTCGACAAAGATGAGGACAATAGTCCGACTAATGTAAATGCTGTACATAATACCTCATCTCAGAAATATAGACAGACTATATTGAATCCATTGCTAAGTCAGCTTCTAAGATAATTAGATCACTGTGTCGTGCTAATCAATTTTTTTGTTTTTACTATTTTATTTGTGTTTTGCCAATATTCACCTCACATTTTTGGTCGATGATTAGAATATTCTTGCCACATATGGCCCGGTGACCCTGCTATTTTGCAAGAGCTTCTTGATAAAATCCACAGAAGAATCTGCAATGTTATTGGTTCTGATCTTGCGGCTTAACGTTTGTGTATTTTCTATAAATATTTCATGGTAATTATACGACTGATTTTTTCGTTATGGTACCTACATTTATTGAATTTAATAACAGTACTAGACTGGCGCCAAGAGCTCATCAACTAAGAGTTGAGCTGGCTAGATGTAGCCATACATTTTGTGCTGTTTCTTTTCTCACACTTCTCACTTGCGAAACTCCCTTCCGGCTCCATGGTTTCCAGCTAACTGTAATCAAGAATTTAAATGTAATGTCTATCGCTATTTAGTGTCCTTTTGATTACTATTTTCTTTTCTCGCTTATCATTAATTTTTCTGATTCGAATTCTTCCATAACTAGTAACCCCTTGAACATTAGTATCAGTACTGCCTTGCCTTGTTTAGTGCTGATTTAAAAATGCTTTTAGGTCAGTTATGAAAGATTCATCTTTGGCAATCCATTGCCATTTGTCTTGATAATTATCGTATGTAACTGTTCAACGATTTCTTTCAGCAACTGTTATGATATCTATCGATATTTCTGAGATGAGGTATAGTAATTATTTACACTATTTACATAATTCGGACTGTTATCCACATCTTCGTTGTTATATTCCCGACGTTTCGGCCGTTGTATACTCCGGCCTTCATCAGTCCCTGTTTATATTTCTGAGATGAGGTATTTTAATTATTTAAACTATTTACATTTTTCGGACTGTTGTCCCCATGTTCTATGTTATATTGACGACGTTTAGGCCGTTGTACGCTCCGGCCTTCTTCAGGCTCTGACTATATTTCTGAAATGAGGTATAATAATTGTTTACACTATCTACATTGTTCGGACTGTTGTTCATATCTTTGTTGCCATATGGTTCCCCGATTACTCTCATCCTTTTACTATTGAAATAGTTAAATATAACTGCCACTTCTATTCCAAAAGTTTATTTTCTCGTATTTCCGCCTCTAAAATTCCCTTCCGTTTACTTGCTTCTCTGATAACTACAATCTTCAAAATTGTAAATGCACCGTCAATCACCTTCTTTTATTCTCTTGAATCCCGTTCATCTTTTATCCTTTCATCAGTTCCTCTTTACCCAGTCTTTTCTCTCGTATCGATTACATCGCACGCACATCCATAGCTTACAATAGCTGGCATTCAAAATTATTCGGGCAGCTGGTATTCAAGCGAATTAGGCTTTCCGTTTTCCAATTCGAAGCCGTTATCATTTACATTACCCACTCTTCCATTCACTTCCGGTATTTCATCTAGTATTGCATTCACTTCCGGTATTTTATCTGGTATTACATTCACTTCCGGTATTTCGTCTGGTATTCCATTCACTTCTGGTATTTCATTCACTTCCGGTATTTCATCTGGTATTCCATTCACTTCCTGTATTTCATCTGGTATCCCATCCACTTCCGCTATTTCATCTGGTATTACATTCATTTCCGATATTTCATCTGGTATTTCATTCACTTCGGTTTTTCATCTGGTATTACATTCACTTCTGGTATTTCATTCACTTCCGGTATTTCATCTGGTATTTCATTTACTTCCGGTATTTCATATGGTATTACATTCACTTCCGTTTTTTTTCATCTGGTATTACATTCACTTCTGGTATTTCATTCACTTCCGGTATTTCATATGGTATTACATTCACTTCCGTTTTTTTTTCATCTGGTATTACATTCACTTCTGGTATTTCATTCACTTCCGGTATTTCATCTGGTATTACATTCACTTCCGTTTTTTTCATCTGGTATTATATTCACTTCTGGTATTTCATCTGGTATTTCATTCACCTCTTGTATTTCGTCTGGTATTCCATTCACTTCCGGTATTTCATATGGTATTTCATTCACTTCCGGTATTTCATCTGGTATTACATTCACTTCTGCGCCTACACCTTTGGGAAAGATATAAATACATCTTCTCTCCACCAGCTACAGGTTAAATTATTGATTGATTGGTTTGATTTTACGGCCTTTGCTAGGTTAATTAAACCTAGAAAATATTGTTAGATTGTAAAAATGTTGTAAAGAATTATCTTTATTAAAAGAGTTTTGATACAAGTCCTAGTAATAAATCCATACGTGGGAGGGGATTCACAAATTTCCCAGGGTTTTATCGCGAATAAGTATAACGAACCTAACTTGAATTGGAACTCGGTTCACCTATGTCCAAATCCAGTCGATTACACCAGTTCCAAATCCATAGCATACAGCATAAGGTATTTCCAAGCGGTCGCCTAACTTACCTATCTAGGTACTAAGCAAGCTCGATTTGCTTAAATTCGGTGATCGTAAGTGAAATGGTTTTTAAAGTGATATGGCCGTAAGCCAGTTTAAATTCTCGTATTTGTATCTGGGTAAAATAGTTTTTGCTCTGCTAATTTGCTCACCTTAAATATGAAACATAATTGCATGCCAAAAACTCAGGATGTTTAATATTTCTACAGTTAACTATATCAACAAGACTATACAACTATTTCTCCATACAAAGCCCTGTTGTTCATCACGGGTATAGTTTAGAACTCATATAAATATTTTTCAATTCGTTGGCATGTTTTATGTATTAGTCAAAAAGTATTCATTATAGGATATTTCTTTATAGTCTGTTTTGACTTATATTACTGCGTACAAATAGAAATGAGAAAGGCAAAGTTAACTAATTCCATAGAACTTGTACTTCTTCAACTTATGTGTAGTTTCAACAGGAATCTATTTTAAAAGGCCAGAATAATTGGCCGTTAGCTTTACATATGGAAAAAAATATTTTCTAACAAAATAATATTTTGCAATATTCACTAGCAAAAAAAAAAATTCTTCTTAAAATCCAAAATATATTTCGTCTTTTAATAATCCATAAATGGTTGGTTAAACATAAAAAAAAACACAATTAATTCTAAACGGTGAGAAAATAGGTGTAGCGGCCGAACTTTTTAAGAAGATAAATTACCCAAAACAAATAGGTAAATATTGTCAAAAGCGGGAATTAGTTTTGGAATTCTTGTTCATCAATGCTTCGTTATATGTCAGACTAAGTCTTCGAGTTATGCTGAACTATCACTCTATCTGTTTGCAAACTATATATATATATATATATATATATATATATATATATATATATATGTGTGTGTGTGTGTGTGTGTGTGTGTTTGTGTGTGTGTTTTTGTACAACACACCAAATATATATATATATATATATATATATATATATATATATAAACCCTATCAATGTGTGTGTATATATATATATATATATATATATAGAGAGAGAGAGATAGATAGATAGATAGATAGATAGATAGATAGATAGATAGATAGATAGATGTGAACAGAATGGGATAGCTAGCTAGCTAGATAGATAGATAGATTCTATATTTATTACTGTGATTTTCCGTGAAATGTTTGTGGTTACGACTGTACGAAAGCATCAAGAATTGAATTGATAAATTTACTCTTCTTAGGAACAAGTCTGCAAGCAAAGTCGAAGCAGTGTGATATATGAGCAGAGATCAACTTTGAGAAGTAAGTCGATTTCGGATTCCTAAAGCGAAAAGGTTTTGGCTTCTATTCGCTACGGCAATTTATTTTCCTATTCGAATATTGGACTGAATGAAGAGTCGAATATTCAAGCTTCAATAAATGGCCCAAAGCAAGAATCAGCGAGATATTCCGAGAAGATACGTGGCCTTTCTTTCATTGATACCTACCACTTTTTCTGCTTTCTTGGTTTTTCTTTGCTTTCTTTATTCGATATTCCTTCTCAATTTCTCTATATTCATTCTTTTTTTCCGTTTTTTTCTCTCTTTCAATATTGTTCGATTATATTTTTGCATTGTTATTTTATTACAAAATATTACGTTAAATATTATCTCCCTTTAATTTCTTTCTGAATTATTTCATTCCTTTTATCATTTCAAATGTTTCCGTTTTTGCTTTCATTCTTTTTCTTTCTTCTTTTTTGCGTTCACTGATTCTTTTCTATACTTCATATTTTTTTTATTTTTCTTCTTCTTTTTCGTTCGTTGATTCATTTCTTTCCTTCATTCATTTTAATTTTTTTCTTTTTTCATTCCCAAATTCTTTTTTTTCTTTTATTTTTCTTTAATTTCTTTTAATTTTTTAAATTCTTTTGCCGTTATTATTTCTCTTCTTTCCTCCATTCTTTTTTTATTTTCTTTTTTTATTTGCCTTCCATGATTCATTCTTTCTTTCGTTCTTTCTTTCATTCTTTTTTCATTCTTTCTTTCATTCTTTCTTTCATTTTTTCTTTCATTCTTTCTTTCATTTTTCTTTCATTTTCGTTTCATTGATTTCATTCTTTCTTTCATTCTTTTTTCATTCATTCTTTTTTTTCTTTTTTTTCTTTCTTTTTCTTTTCTTTTTTTTTTCTTTTTTCTTTCATTTTTTTTTTTTTTCTTTCGTTTCATTCTTTCTTTCATTTTTCTTTCATTCTTTAAACTTCTTTCTTTCATTTTTCATTTTTTTCTTTTTTTTTCTTTTTCTTTTCATTCTTTTTTTCATTCTTTCTTTTTCTTTCTTTTCATTCTTTTTTCATTCTTTTTCATTCTTTTTTCATTCTTTTTTTTCCAATTTTCTTTTTTTTTTTTTTTTCTTTCATTCATTTTTTCATTTTTTTCTTTCATTTTTCTTTCATTCTTTTTTTTTCTTTCTTTTTCAATTTTTTCTTTCTTTCATTCTTTTTTCATTTTTCTTTCATTCTTTTTTTTTCTTTTTTCATTCTTTCTTTCATTCTTTCTTTTTTTTCTTTTTTCATTTTTTTCTTTTTTTTTTTTTTTTTTTTCATTCTTCTTTCTTTCTTTCATTTTTTTTTTCATTCTTTCTTTCATTCTTTTTTCATTCTTTTTCATTCTTTCTTTCATTCTTTTTTTCATTCTTTTTCTTTCATTCTTTTTTCTTTCTTTTTTTCATTCATTCTTTTTCATTCTTTTTCATTTTTTCTTTCTTTTTTTTCATTCTTTCTTTCATTTTTTTTCTTTTTTTTCTTCTTTCTCCCATTCTTTTTTTTTTCTTTTTTCATTCTTTCTTTTTCTTTCTTTCTTTCTTTCATTTTTTCTTTTTCTTTTTCATTCTTTTTTTTTTCTTTCTTTTTCATTTTTTTTCATTTCTTTCTTTCATTTTTTTTCTTTCTTTTCTTCTTTCTTTCTTTCTTTTTTTTCTTTCTTTCTTTCTTTCATTTTTTCTTTCATTCTTTTTTCTTTCTTTCTTTCTTTTTTTTTTCTTCTTTTTTCTTTTTTTCATTTTTTTTTCATTCTTTTTCTTTTTTCTTTCATTTTTTTTTCTTTCATTCTTTCTTTCATTCTTTCTTTTCATTCTTTTCTTTTTTTTCTTTCTTTTTTTCTTTTTTTTCTTTCTTTCTTTTTCATTCTTTTCATTTTTTTTTTTTTTTCATTCTTTTTTTCTTTCTTTTTTCTTTTTTTTTTTTTTCTTTCTTTCTTTTTTTTTTTTTTTTTTTCATTCTTTCTTTCTCATTTTTCATTTTTCTTTCTTTCTTTCTTTCTTCTTTCTTTCTTTTCTTTTTCTTTCTTTTTTTCTTTTTCTTCTTTCATTTTTTCTTTCATTCTTTTTTTCATTCTTTCTTTCATTCTTTTTTTCATTCTTTCTTTCATTCTTTCTTTCATTCTTTTTTCATTCTTTCTTTCATTCTTTCTTTCATTCTTTTTTCATTCTTTTTTTCATTCTTTCTTTCATTCTTTTTTTTGATTTTTCTTTCATTTCTTTTTCTTTCATTCTTTCTTTCATTCTTTCTTCTTTTTCTTTCTTTTTTTAATTTTTCTTATTTTTCTTTTTTCATTCTTTTTTCTTTCTTTTTTTTATCTTTTCTTTTTCTTTTGTTCTTTTTTTTTTTCTTTTTTATTTTCTTATTCTTTTTCACTTCTCTGAATCTTTTCTTTCTTTTATTTGTCTTTAATTTTTTTTGTTTAATTTTCTGAGTTCGCCGATTCTGTTTCTTTTCTTTTTTCTTTTCTTCTTTTTTTGCCTTCCTCATTCTTTTCTTTCTTTCATTTTTTCCTTCATTCCTTTTCATTTTTATTTTTTTATATTTTGCCTTCACTCATTTTAACTCTCATTCATTTTCCTTTCGTTCTTTTAATTTTCTTTTTTTTCCGTTGATTTTTTCTTTTCTTTCTTTCATTCTTATTTTTTTATTTTCTTCTTGTCTTTGCCTTTCCGTGATAATTTTCTTTCTTTCATTTTTTTTTCTTTTCTTCTTCTTTTGTGTTCGCTGATTCTTTTCTGTCCTTCATCCTTTTTTTTTTATTTTTATATTTTTCCATCGTTTTTTTTTTTCTTTTTTACGTCTTACTTCTTTATGCACCATTTACACAGTTCGAACTATTGTCCTCACCTTCGTTGCGATATTCACGACGTTTCGGCCGTTGTACGCTTCTGCCTTCTTCAGGTGATATAGGTTGGAATTTCGTAGAGAAGCCTTAATTCTATCCACGGGGGTAGATTTTTCTAGTTCCACATACCTTGCTGTGGCTACGTATTGAACACACAAATCTTTTGGTCCAGTCACTTTTGGATTACAGCTACCAACGTTTTTGTCCTTGGCCAAGTGGATAAACGTGAGGTAAACAAAAAAAAAAAAAAAAGAATAGAAAAAAATGAGAATTGAGTTACTAAGGAATATTAACTGAAAACTGCGATATCCATAAGAGGCATATCATCTGGAGCTAGAATAATCTACCCTCTTGGACTAAATAAAGGTCTCTGTTCGAAATTCCAACAAATATCACCTGAAGAAGGCCAGACCGTACAACGGTCGAAACATCAAGAATTTAGTTACCAAAGAGAATTAAATGAAAGTGAGATATCCAAAGGCATGGCACGTGGAATCAGAACAATCTACCTATGAAATCTAGGTCTGAAATTCCAACAGATATCAACTGAAGAAGGCCGGAGTGTACAACGGTTGAAACATTGTTAATATGGCAATACAGATGAGGACAACAGTCCGAACAATGTAAATAGTGTAAATAATTACAATATCTCATCACAGAGTCTGTCTATATTTCTGAGATGAGGTATTATGTACCTTATTTACATTATTCAGACTATTGTCCTCATCTTTTTCGCCGTATTTTTCACGTTTCGGCCATTGTACGCTCCGGCCTTGTTCAGGTGTTTGGAATGTCGAACTGAACCCTCTATTTCGCTCACTGGGGTAGACTGTTCTAGTTCCACGTGCCATGTTTGATGGATGTCAGTTATTAGTTATTTCCTGTTTATTTCCCTCTGAAAGTTCCCCACTGTCTCAACCGAGTATTGAACTCACACTCTTTGGGTCCTGTCACTGGATCTAATCAACGCCTTTATCCACTGTGCCATGTGTCCTCGAGGACATAAACTGAATACATAACTGATAACTGACATCCATTAAACATGGCACGTGGAACTAGAACAGTCTACCCCAGTGAGCGAAATAAAGGGTTCAGTTCCACATTCCAACCACCTGAAGAAGGCCGGAGCGTACAACGGCCGGAGCGTACAACGGCCGAAACGTTGCGATAAATATGGTGACAAAAATGAGGACAATAGTCCGAATAATGTAAATAGTGTACCTCATCACAGAAATAGAAATAGATCCTGAAGAAGGCCGATGCGTACAACGGTTGAAATGTCGTGAATGTCTGAACAAAGGAATATTTGCTTTTTTATTCTTTTTTTTCATTCATTATTTATCAAGTCGTTTATACACTCTTACTCTCTCTTTTCAAGCCGTTACTTCTACATTTGTTTTTCATTCTTCTTCCGTTTGTTTTTCTTCTCATTTATTTATCATCCTATTTTCTTTTACTTCTTATTTATTTGATTCATTCGTTTTATTTCGATTTTGTCTTTCACGTTGATTACATTCCTCTTTCATTCTCACCCTTTAATTCTTCAGACAAAATTAATTTGGACTTTAAATGCTTCTTTCTGCTTATTTCATGAATTAGGTTTACTCTTCCATTAAGGATTTCCTTTTCTCTTCTTTTGTCGAGGCTGGATCAAAGTGGGCGCCCCCAGCCCAGATATGGCAACAATGCTCCATGCTGTGTTGGAGTCCTTACGTCAGCATATGGATAGACAATCGTTTCGTTAAATATTTGAGCTTTACAACTTTGAAAAAAAAAACAAAAAACATTGCAATAACAAACATAAATATGAATCTTTGTCGTTATTTTAAGAAGAACGTACAAATGAAAATATTAGAAGTGGACAACCATGCCTTAAGGAAATACAAAAAAAAAAGTTCTCACAAGAACAGCCCACACATTACGAAAGGCTTTATCTACGTAAAATATGTTTTTTTTTTTTAATTGGTTAGTGGAAAAAATATCATGATGCCATTTCTGATCTTAGGTCTCTGTAAGGGCCCTGGAAAGAAATAAGAACACACCAGAAGCCAAAGGAATACTACTACTACTAATAATAATACTACTACTAATATTATTAATAATAATAATAATGATAATAATATCTTCATTTGCATGGTTTTCTGTTACAACAGGGCCACTTGAATTACGTGTGTTCTCCATCAAATCTAAAAACTATAAACATTGCATTTCTATTTGATTCATGCTTTAAATACAAAAGACGATAGTTGTTCCTTTTCCGCTTTTTTTTCTTTCCATCTTTCTGTCTTCGTGTGTTCACCCCAGTTGACTGCATTCTTTTCTTCAGAGTTTAAATGCAAGGACATTTTCTCAAACCTCCAGTAGTTGTCTCAATATTATCATTAATCGCTGTCATATTAACAGTTTCAATTAATTCCCAAATGTTTTATTGTGTCAGTGTGACATATTAACTGGGATCCTCGATGTAATCTAATCCTTAGCTATCTTGGCTTGTGGATCATTAGCATTAAGTTAAGCACTCACAGCATGTTCCATATTTGTTACCTTGTGCTAATATAAATTTATTAAAAATACAATTTCTCCTGTTTTGATCCTAATGTTTTGAAAAGTGCAACAACGTTGATAGTACAGCTTCTGTCTATTCTATGCCCTGTTGGATGTGCCAGCATCCGTATATATGTATGGACGGAATGTGGGACCTGGCATATTATATCCGCGGATCACAAGGTGCGGATAAGAGAGGGACTTCGCACGAGAGTAAAACTATACCATATGTAGGCTGTTGTAATGTGTCTTAATTCATATCAGTTCAATCACTGTTAGTGTAAGTCCTCCAATTGTCCGCACCTTGTGATCCGCTGATATAATATGCCAGTATTTTTACTTCTTTTTTTCAAGTAGTGTTTTATGACTATCATTCTCCTTGCTGTTTCATTTTTTCTAGCAATCAATACTTAAAGTATTACACTTTATTCTTTAAATGTTGCTTCTTTTTCTTCATTTTCATCATTATTATTGTAATTATCATTTGTACTCATTTTTTATACACGTAGAGATTGGTGGCTTTTGTTACAGATCTCATAATTGGAAATATTCTAGATTCAATGCTAGATCTACAGATAGCCCATCGTTTTTTTGTTCGGCTCTTCAGAACTATTCCTAGTTCTTCGAAGTTGTTTTCATTACCCTCATCTTCATGCTCCACTACTTCTGTAATGGTAAAGTTATAGCAGCCACATGCAGCACAGCCAAATTTTCACGATACGGCGGCAGTCTTTGATAGAAGCAATGTATAGCCTTGACATTTGCGGTTCGTGTAACTCAGTGAAGTCAGGCGGTTTCCGATTGAGAAATCTCTGAGTTCCAAGATCTGATATCCAATGGCTGCCGTTAAAAAAAAAGGACTAGCCTCTGGACACCCGGCCATAAAGCTCATCCACTATTTCCGCGCTAAAAAAAAAGGCATGCTCAGTGTATCTGTCTCTAGACCATATCGACAAATAGTTAAGGTAAATAAGTAAAAAAAAAAAAAAAAAAAGAAACAATCTCTGGCACTTCACAGGCTCTTTGCTGTAGCCCATCTTCATTCACTCGAATGATATCATTATTATTATTATTATTTCGAATTCTGCTATGGTCACTCTACTTACCAAGTCTGCGGGAAAACCTAAAACAGGTAGTGATGTGTTATAGCTACATTTCACAATTTGTTTTTCGAACTCTCATAACATCACTAGCGTTACATGGAAAAAAATCTTCCTATTGTATGGAATGTACTTATCAATACAGTTTTTTTTTTTTACCGTAAGCTAGGATTTCAAGGGATTTTTTTTGTCAATTTGCTGTTGTGTTCCTTTTATATCATTCCAAAAGTAGCAACAATTTTTTATTTCGATTTTCAGTTATTTCTACTTCGATAGTTTTTCAAATTCTTTGGTTGCCATGTTAGAGTAATAATACCAATTAGTAGGCAAGTTTCTTCTTCTTCTTCTTCTTCTTCTTATTATTATTATTATTAGTTTGGTGCAAAAATAATGTCGTTTTTTGACGCTAAGTTGAACGTCAAAACGACATTATTTTTTGCACCAACCTAATATTATTATTATTATTATTAGTAGTAGTAGTAGTATTTCGATTTGTGCTATGGTCACTCTACCTACCACGTCTGCGGGAAGACCTAAGGCATATGGTGCTGTTTTATAGCTACATTTCATGATTTGTTTTTCTAACTCCTATAACATCACTAGTGTTACATGGACAAAGTGTGTGGGCCTATCTGATCAAGTCATTTAATTCTCTTAAATTGGGATTTCTAGTCGCTTTCTCAGCCTGTTGCAGATTGCTCATCAGCATGAGATATTCTTTATTGCCTTAAAAAAAATCAAAAATGAAGAATAAATCGACAAAGACATATACATAATTAAGACCTCATCGTATCAACTCTTCTATTATAACATGACATAATTAAACCTTAAAAGACATTGTATTAGACTCAGACTTTCAAAAATGGAATGCAGTACGGCCATTGAAAAAAATTCAATCTTTGAAAATCTAAGTAAAAGACTTCGAATCAACATGGAATATTCTTCTTCACAAAGTTCGATCACCAACAGCTGAGTTCAAAGAGTAAAGGTCAAATCCAGCCCATAAGTGGACATTATCAAGTGAGCGTTTTGACTGCCGACCTTTGTTTCTCTTACCGACTACCTTTCTTTCTAGGCATAAATTACTCACGGCATGATTTGATCTTTTGATATGACCATACAGTTTTATGTACTCTTGACTTGATAAGCGATGGGATTGGCTTAAACTTGGTAATGTTGAGTAATTCATTTATAGAGATGTGGTCGCTGAGGTGTTTGTTAGTCATAAGGCTCATGATGACGTTCTGAAACGTAACGAGATTTTGAAGTGACTTTGTTGTCCAGTTAACATAACTGATAGGATGTACGTGTCAAAGATCTTACCCTTCAAATGGTGAGAAACTGTTTTTGATGTTAACGCTTCTTTGTTCCCTTTGAAAGCTGCTCAGCCCAGAATAAAATATATACATTTTAACACTTTTAATAATGTAAGATATGAAATCGTAAGAGCCACATTTACTTCAACTACTACTACTATTATTATTATTATTATTATTATTATTATTATTATTATTATTTTCTTTGATTTCTGGCGTTTACACATTTCTTTCCGGGTCCCGCCCAGGGACCTAAGTTTAGAAATGGCGTCATGACACTTTCCCCTGACAAAAAAAAAAAAAAAAATGACATAGATAAAGCCCTTCGTAAGGTGTGGGCTGTACTTGTCAGAACAATTTTTTGTATCTGTGTTTAAAGTAGAGTCTTGGGTTTCATTTCCTGGGAGATTATTTCGTATTTCATTCGCTTTAGCGTCCACCTCATCCTCTGTTGCATTCCTTATTTCTACATTCGTCTCAATAGAGTTTGAGTGATGGGTCATAGTATTTTGTCTTATATCTAATTTTATCTTATCTATTTCTGCCTTTGAGAGTCTGTTGTTTCGCATGATGTTCCTACGGACATTGGCAAGTATGTTTGGATTAAGGTTAGGTCTTACATCATTTCCCACCGTACTTCTCCATATTTGGTATGTTTGATTGGTGGTGTTCTTTGCTGGGTTTTCGAGTGCAGTGAAGAAGGCTGTCATGACTTGTCGATACTCTTCGCGGCTCCATTTCGTTCGTTTACTTTTTATTAGTCGATTTGGTATTGAGTCACTTGGTCCAAGGTTGGCAATAATCCGGTTTTGGTGACCAAGTGTCTCTTCGTGTGTGGAAGAGTTTGTTCCAGTGGCAGACTTTTCGTTCTCAGACTGGTTCCTCTCTGAGTGACGCGGCCCTTTTTGTCCCGGTTGACGGCCAATCCGGTATGAAATATTATTCGTATTCATTGAAATTAGTAGAGATGCGTTTTAACCTTGACCGCCAAGGGGTAATTATGTTCAGTTTACCAGCTTTAGGACGAGTCTCGAAGAAGATCCAGGAGCACGCCCAAACAATGAGATTGTGGATTTATTGATATAACGAAGGTAGAATAGTTCAAAAAAGATTGTGTGGTATTCAGTGGGTAGACTATACTAAGTTTTAACTTAGTATAAGTCCGAGTGACCTCTCAAGGGGGGATAAATAGATTTTAGTATATAGACTTAAAAAAGGGATAAAAATAAATACAATATGATCCCTGTCAATGCGGATACATACACATGCAAATTATATATATATATATATATATATATATATATATATATATATATATATATATATATATATATATATATATATATATATATATATATATATATATATATATATATATGGGAGAGAGAGACAGACAGATATTAGTAAACATGTACACATATACGCAACGACAGAGATTTGGGATGCTTAAAGTAAGAGAGAAAAAGTGAAAAAAGAAAGTGAAAAATGGACACGGATGTCCGCGTAAGGTCGGGGGGACAGAAAAATTGAAATATACGGTAAAAAAAAGAAAGGGAGGGAGCTGAAAGGGAAAGAATTAGCTTGAGTCAAAAGAATTTACAATCATAGCAAACTACACGAAAAGTATCATTCAAAAAAAAAATGCTACATTTACCATTATTATTATTATTTGGAGGCACGATGGAGTAATGGATAGCGGCTTGGATTGGGAAATCGTATAACCGAGTTCGAATTCCAGTCGAATCCTTTACATTCACTTACGTGCTAATACACTTGGAAAAAGGTATGGATCCTCTTCTTCTCACAACTATGGGTAAATAGCAGGACAGACCGAGTTCTATAGCCTTGGATGGTAACTGGTGTACCGCAAAAAAATTGCAACCTACTGCGGGGAATATCTGCCTAGTAAGCCTAAGCCTGTATCACCCACGGCAAATAACTGACTGATTGTTATTATTATTAGTAGTAGTATGTGGTATAATCTTACCAGAGAGTAATTTTAAGGGCCTCATTACCAAGAGGTCTCTGGGGTTATCTCTGTATATTTAGGACGTTTCGCTTAAAGGGGGAAGGTTTTGTGGTTGATATGTGAAGTTCTTCACAAAGCAATCTTTTGTAGCTATGAGATGTTGATGTGTCCAAGAATTTTACTCACCTGATTTTCGAAACCTTTCTTCATCATATCCAGAACCCTTATCAGAATTGTAGTTTTAAGTTTCCATATTTTTCTTTTGTCACTTCGATGTGAAGGTTCTTATAATTCGGCTGCTTTTTCAGAACCGTTCGGATCATGTGGTCAGGTCATATCAACGAGTTGGCAGGTTGCTATTTTAACATATTTTATAACCAATAATGTCTTACTAGCAACAATGTCTGTGAAGATTGGGAAATTCCATTATACAGTCACTCCATCACCATTTGTGACATAATTCGGTTGGTATATCTACCACGTATCTATGGTTTCTTCTTATTTCCTTTGATTTCAGTTGTATACACATTTTCCTTCCGAGTCCCAACCATAGATCTAAGGCCAGAAATGGCTTTATGACACGTTCCACTGATGATTTTTATTAAAAAAAACAAAACTAAAATAAAACCTAGGATCATACAAATTATACTTATATACATAGATAAAGTAATGTGCAAGCTTTACTTGTGAGTACATTTTTGTGTTTCTTTAACACTTTGAGCCCTGACCATCGCTTTACCGGTGGTAAAGAAAAAAGACTTAATGCCAAGACACCGGTTCAATGGTGGCTAAACCCTTATTTTTATATGTACTGTGAAACATTACATACTCATTACTATTGAATTTTAACTCAGGAGCTCAGGTAGAAGGGTTAAAATTGTTCAGCAACGCAGGGCTCAAAGGCTTAAGGCATGGGCTACCAGAAACCCCTTTAATGAGTCTACTGGAACAATTTACAATCAATCCGAGGGCTCCAACTACAACTGGTATTGTTGATGATCCTATTAGGCTCATAATTGTGATTTCCACAACACGTTCCTTGTATTTTGATAGTTTTCTGAAAATATTAAGATACATTACAATCTGCAGGGACTATCATATCAATATGAAACATTATTATTATTATTATTATTATTATTATTATTTTCATTGATTTCTGGCGTTTACACATTTCTTTCCGGGTCCCGCCCTGGGACCTAAGGTTAGAAATGGCATCATGACCCTTTCCACTGATAAAAAAAATATTACATGGATAAAGCCCTTCGTAAAGTGTGGGCTGTACTTGTCAGAAAAATTTTTCGTATCTCTTTGAGGCATGGACTTCCAGGAATCCCTTCAATTAGTCTACTGGAATCTTTTCCAACCAGTCTTAGGGCTCCAACTACAACAGAGATTGTTGACGTTCCCATATGCCACATTTTTGAGATTTCTATTTCAATCTCCTTGTATTTTGACAGCTTTTTGAATATCTTCAAAGATACTTTGCAGTCAGCAAGGACTGATATATCAATAAGGGGGTACTTTTTTTGTTTGTGGTCTTTAATAACAATATCTGGGCTGTTGGCTTTGATTGTTTTGTTTGTGTGTATTGTGTAGTCCCATAAAATTGCAACAGGTCCTAACTACATAACCGGTTCTGGGTGGTGTTCAGACCAGTTTCTTTCAGTTTCCTTCCCGTAGAAGTTGCAGATTTTCCAGTGCAGATATTGGCCTACTCTGTCATGCCGGGTTTTATACTCAGTGGGTGCCAATATCGTGCAAACTGATACGAGATAATCAATCGTTACTGGATATTTATCACATAATCTGCTATTTGGGCTAACCCAATATTTTAGTATATGTGCTTGATAATTCCTAGTTAACAAGCATTGGTCCTGTGCAACAAGGATAAAACCTTCAGTTTCAGCTTTCAACCCTGCACTACATAGCCACTGATGGGTACGGGTTTTGTCTACGTCAGCTTTTTTGGTACGGGCAGAGTATTGGCCATGAAGAGGTTTATCTTGCCATTGTTTCTGTATGCATCGGTCGGTTGCATTTGTCTTTGCTGTCTTTATTATTATTATTATTATTATTATTATAGTATTAATTATATGTTTGGTCGCACGATTCCTGGTGTGTCTGTTTGCTAAAGTGGCACGCTACTGATTGTTAAAGAATACTGCTCAGCCATATTTATTCTTCTTCAACTGCACAGAATTAAATTAAGCGTTATACTACAAATATACTAAAAGTATATTAATTACATCTGGCGTGATCAGCAGTTTGGGTCATTTTGAGTAATTTCGTTTAGCGGACTGTCAGCCGCTTTGAGTTACTTAATATCGGAATCTAAATATTTTATCTGCAAATTTATGGCTTTAGCTACATATGTTTGAATGCAATTGTTGTGAACTGCAGATAGTTTGTACACACGTTTAAACTATCAGGACAAACATCTGTTTTTTTTTCAAGCATGCAGGGTGCGATGGACAAACTGTCGTCTAGATTACGCAGAAATAAAAATAACACTGGCATTTCATTTCATTCAGAAATATCTTGAAATAATAAAGAGTAAATTTATTCAATAAATTCGCCATTTCTCAACTCTTCCTTCCTTTCTTTCTTTCTTCCTTTTTTTCTTCATTTCTTACTTCTTTCTTTTTTCATTCATTCATTTATTCCTTTCTTCATTTTTCCTTCCTGCCTGCCTTCCTTCATTTATTCATTCGTTCATTTCTTCATTTTTTGTTTCCTTCCATCCTTCTATTCTTCCTTCATTCCTTTCTTTATTCATCCATTCTTTCATTCCTTCATTCATTCATTCACTCATTCCGCCATTCTTTTATTCCTTCATTCCTACCTTCTTCCTTTCTTCGCTTTTATTTGCCGTTTTCTTCTTTCCTCTACGTTCTTCATGTATTTCTCCAACAGCATTTTTTTCTCAATTACGATCTCTCTCTCTTTCTTTCCACCCTTCTTCCCATATCCATTACTTCATTTCTCTTATTCCTTTATTTTTCTACCTCGCCTCCTATTAATTTATTTAGTTTGACTTTTTCATTTTTTCATTCCTTAATTGATCTATTCTTTTCTATAACGCGACCTTTTTTCCATTCATTTTTCATTCATTACTCTCCCTCCTGAAATTACTTCCCCTATTGCTATATCATTTTCCTCCTTCATTCGTACATAGTTTTCTTCTTTTCATTTTATCCTACAATTTATTCCTCTTTCCTTTGATTTTCTCCTTACTTCAAACCATAATTCTCTTTCTTAATCTCCACCCTCTCTCATTCTTTGCTGTATTCTTTCAAGATTCTTTCCTTTCAGCAATCTCCTTTTTTACCGTTTCTCATTTTTCTTCATGCCATATTTCCGTATTTCTCTTTTTACTTACACCTTTTCCTTCCTTTAACGAAACATTTCTTTTCTTTTCTCTTATTCATTACTTGTTTCCCGCCATCACTTCAGCTTTCATTTATCTTTCTTTCTTTCTTTCTTTTCCTTCCTTCCATCTTTACTTCCGACTTTCCTACAAATGGCTCTCTCTTCTAATTGCAATTCCTTCGTTCATCATGTGCGCGCTCATTTTATTTGCTTTGGAAAATCGACGCAATGTTCAGCCATTTTAAATCTTCCCTTCTTTTTATCTGGGTCGAGCCAATCTCAACGAACATTACACCAACCGCGTGAGAAGCCTTCTCCTTGAGTTGGCTTTGAGCTTGACCTTACGGTCACGCAGTTCCCGGTGTCTATCAATGAAAATGTCACCGATTTACTACTGTTGGCCATTCCAGCTTCAAGAAAATGAAAGATTGCGTATATTATTCGGCCTCTCTATAGTAAGTGGAATATAGGCATACATACATACATACACACACACACACACATATATATATATATATATATATATATATATATATATATATATATATATATATGTGTGTGTGTGTGTGGTATTTGGTATACAATATTAAGGTTATTTAATAATCTTAATTTCTTCTGTCACAAGGCAACATTATTGCCGACAATATTGAAATTCAAACTGACTCAAGAAAACGCTTTTACAGTAAGCGCCCAATAGGTCTTTATTAAACTTTCCTTTCTAATATATATATATATATATATATATATATATATATATATATATATATATATATATATATATATATATATATATATATATGCGTGTGTATATATAGTGTAACCCGGATATAAGAGAGTTGTCGTGACCGGAGACGAAGTCTCTTATATCCGTGTTTCTCTTATATCCGGTTTGGTCTAATTTATATACATTAACACAGGATCTAATTTGGGACCAGAGAAAATCTCTCTTATATCCGGGTTTCTCTTATATCCGGGTTACACTGTATATATGTGTGTGTGTGTGTGTGTGTGTGTGTGTGTTGAAAGGGGGACATCTGGCTTGATAGTTGTCGGTAGCGAGAATGAATTCGACCTATCTGATTCGGGGCTGGGAAGTTTTGTTTTTGCTTGGCACTGTTGATATTGGGAAAGGCATGAATCCAATCCCAACAGCTACGGTAAATAGTGAAGCGATTGGTAAGAATTAGTTTTTCAAAGCGAATCATTTGTTATATTCATTCAAACCAAGGATCGTTCATTGCTGACAACTCACAGAGTCTATAATAGTTGTGATATTGCTCAAGTGGTTCCAATACTTATGTAATCATCAACCCTCTTGCTGATTATAGATTCAAAATTTCGCTAATGACTCTGACGTGGTTTATAGTTCCATAGTGAGACAGAGATGAGCGCTCATCAGTATTCTTGAAAACAGGTCATATTCTTCAGAAGTGCCCAAACTTGGCAAAGATTTCTCCTTCAGTCAGCAGTGAAATAGCTTTGCTAAGATTGGCGCTAATACAAAGTGAATATTCTTAATAACAGCCATCCGGATTTTTTTTCTGAACCAGTAGCCTTCTTATGGTCAAGCCACTAATATATCTTGAGAATTTTCAGGCTGTAATAAAAAATATTAGAAAGACTATTATTCACTTATATTACTGGCAGTTACAAGCGTTTTAATCACAAGACATGACTGTAATTCTCTTTTTTGTTTTAGCTTACTAAATGGGGATAAGTGGATACATTTAAGGGGGTAAGTGTTGCATATTATGGGTATTTTAACTGTTGATTCTTGTCTTGAAGAAGTTACTATTATAGAGTTCTCTGGAGTCAATTATACATATTTTTAAAATTCACAGTGTAGTTGTCTTCCAAAGCAAGGCCTGTCGGATATGACAAATGGCCATTTTAAACCTTTTAAAGCACGGTTAATTTATACAAGCCTTCACTCTATCGGTGTAGATTGCATAAATATGTTTTTTCTTAAATGTTCCTCTAGCAACACTACACATTTAGAATGATATGGTAAGCAATGTCTAAAATGTTGTTTTTTAATATAATTCTCGATGGGGTTAAATTGGGAAATGATTTATAAGTTGGATAAAAGAGATTATAATTATTTCTCAGTGCAGTTTTCAGCCATTAAATATATTTTCTGCTTTGATTGGTTGACTCATAATTCAGCCCACCAATGAAAATACGAAATTATTTTTCTGATCTTATAAATCGAAATATACTTGATTAATTTAACATCTGGGTTTGCGGGTGTTGTAATGGTTATCGTCTCCAAACTAGAAATCGACGGGACGAGGTCTCTAGTAGGCTATGGCTAAATCTAATCGGCAGAATTGTCTAACAAACTGTATTTAAAAGGTTTGCAATAGACAATAGACAATAGACAAAAGAAAGAAAAGAAAGGAACAAGACAAACACAATATTGAGTTACCAATATATGCAAGTAAACACAACAGTTATAATGGAAATGGTTAAAAAAACAACTAAGAACGCTATTGACCCACAAAGGGGGATACAGACAAGCGATCGCAGCGTTTTAAGTTCGAACAAGAAAGAGCAGTAATAATTCGGATGAGACTGAGTAACGGGATATATTATTGACTAGGAAGCAACTGTTCTCTGAAAGAAGATGTCACGGTAGATTTTAATCCTCTCCAGTATAATCGGAAATACCTTGGGATTCGTCTTCTTGCGTCCCTGATAGCTATTTTTTTTATTTTTGGACTGGGAGTAAATTCGGGACTGAGTGTAAAATCCTGAATTCCTGTACTGATTGCAGATTCCGGAACTGCGTGTAAATTCTTGAAGTAAACTAGATTGGTTGCGTTCAGTTTGAGATATCAAAATGAGGTTAGGTGTGAGCACTTGAATATATAGTTCAACTTCCTGATGATTGGGTCTGAGATCACTTAGTTTACGGTAAAGGATGTAGTATAAAGCTTGCGTGCATGATATGCATTTTAGTCTACTGGGAGTGATAGTTTTGGTCATGTTTTCGAATTGGTGGGGGGGTGATGGTCATAGGTCGCGAATCAACGAAAACCAGGATTACGGCAATATCACGTTTAAACAATGTTTCCTGTACGATCACCGGAGTTAAGCATCGTCGAGCTTGGTGGGTATCTAGATGGGTGACAGCATGGGAATAAGTTTGTATGGGTGGAGTAATGGATGATGGCACGGAATTGGAGCTCAGAGAGCCGAGGTCGAATTCCAGTTGGGTTTGATATATCCACTTACTACTACTAATAATAATAACAATAATAGCAATAATAAGGATCATGAAGTAGAAATCTCAAAAATGTGGCATTCCAGTTGTGAATTGTGCCCTCGTCTCATAGACCCACTGAAGGGATCTCTGGAAGGCCATACCTGCCCCTAGTAAAGCTCACACATTACAAAGGGTTTCACCAATATAAAATGTCTGTGATCGTTTTTTTTTTAACAAATATGTTCAGTGGAAAATATATGAAGCGAAGTCATTACTTACCTTTGGTGTCTGGTTGAGACCCGCAAAGAAATGTATATAAGACAGAAATCAAAGGAAGAAATATTATTATTATTATTATTATTATTATTATTATTATTATTAATATCAATATCAATATCAAAGCCAAGAGAGACAAGTTATAAGATGAAAGCAAATTCAGGATGCCCGGGCAAGCTCATAGGAGTTCATGGATTTCCATTATCGGCAAGTGAGAGAGAAGAAGCCGTTGGAATAGAAGAGGCGGTTACATTTAACTGTTTCGACAGTGAAAGGGTGGGACCGAGATGCCAACCTAGGGGTGTTTAAGGGAAAGGATAAAGAGAAGGATGAAGATCAAGATGAAGACATCAGAAGATATCGATTGAAATTACATTTCAATATTTGAAGATTATAGCTCTCAGGGAAGCAAGCAAGAGGAGGGGCGTTCCACTGTCGAGAAGTGCGAGAGAAGAAGCTGTTGGAGTAGAAGAGGCGGTTATATATAACTGCTTCGACAGTGAAAAGGTGGGTGGAGGTAGCAACCTAGTAGCACAATTAAATTCATGCTGTTGGGGTAGCAGTAAAAGTATCTAGTCAGAGCAGTTGCTATGAACATATTTGTAGAAAAGATAGACGGAAGCCACAGCATTTGAGAAAGTGATTGTAGACGAGATGCCAGTTCAGAACTTACCAAATACTGCTGTTCTGACTATACAAAAAGCTTTGGTGTCTGGTTAAGACCCGGAAGGAAATGCATATGCAACAGAAATCAAAGATAGAAGAAATAATAATAATAATAATAATAATAATAATAATAATAATATCAAAGTCAAGATAGACAAATCATAAGATGAAAGCAAATTCAGGATGCCCCGGAAAACTCATGGGACAGGTAACCACAAATTCGTCGTCGAGCCAGTAAAACTGATAGCCAGATTGGTAAGAGAATTCCTTGCGAATGATGTCGTAAATTTGGTTTCCATGTGAAAGAGAAATTGTATGAATATCAGCCATAGGCAGGGGTAGAAAATGACAGACAAAAAGATATTATCGAATTTCTCGTTTGGACAGATCATGTCAATGAAGCATGAAAAACTCGATTTTATTAGACAAGGAAAGTAGTAAATATCGGATTATTGGTTTTCTTATTTCAACCCATATCGCAGTAGATATCAATCTAAGTCGAATTAAACCTCTTTCAATAAATTCGCTATATTTCTTAAAATCGGTATAATATTGTGATTATTATTTACAGCAATATCTAAGACATCAGCCAAGTCTTGTGAATGATTCTTGGAGAGATTTACAAGGTTCTTTACGCTTCATGCATCTGCCAAGAAACTTTGATTTTGGAAAATATTTAGATGCCAAGCAATGTAAGTATTTTTAAGCTAAGCAAGGCGAAAGTGTCACTAGCACGCAAGGGTTTACAGTGAGATCAAGAGTAAAAAGTAAAGAGGGGGGTGCTTGAGGAAAGGATATAGAGAAGGACGGGGATCAGGATCAAGGCGTCAGAAGATGTCGATTGACATTACATTTGAATATTTGAAGATTATAGCTATCAGGGACTCAAGTAAGAGGAAGAAAGTTCCACTGTTGAGAAGCGCGAGAGTAGAAGCTGTTGTTCTAGCTACATTTAACCGTTTCGACCGTGAAACTGTGGGACCGAGATGCAAACCTTGTAGCACGCTTAAATTCATATAGTTAGAGTAGCAGTGAAAGTAGATCCTGAGAGCAGTTGCCCTGAAGATATTTGTAGAAAAGACAGAGGGAAGCCACAGCACGGTTGTGAGAAAGTGACTGCAGACGAGATGCTAGATCAGGACTTATCACATGCCGCTGTTCCGACTATACGAAGAGGCATTAATGATAACGTTTACATAGTTACTACCAAATTTTCATCCGGCACCCCGACTACATTAGAAGCTTGACAATCAGCTCCGCGTCATGGAATTTCGAACTGAACACTTTATTTACTCTACAGGGATAGAGTGTTTTCATCCAGCTGATAATATCTCGTGATAGTGGTCGACCTGTTTAACACAGAGCTTAAGCCTGTAGTAACCGTAGTAGTTAGTTAGAGCAGTTGCCATAAAATATTTGTAGAAAAGACAGAGGGAAGCCTCAGCACATCTGTGAGATTTGTCATATTAAATTTTGTTTCGTATGTAATTAGTTTTATTTTTTTACTGTGATTAGTAGTGGATATATTAGATATTATGTGATATTTCTAGGATTTTTTTCACTGTATCTCTGACGGAAAAGAAAATATATATGTTGGTTTTTCGACATCGACCATATTGAGTAAAATTACACTTCATATGTCGCATACTAGTTCGATCACAGAATATTTAAGAAAATATTACTGTCCACATTCACGATTTAGAGAAATATTAATCGACAATATAAATATATTGCACTACAAAAAAAAACATCAAATTCTGGAAGCCATTTATATAAAAAGAAATTACGGCCAATAACAATTAAAATTAGTTATGAGTAGAGTAACAAAGGTTTAGAATATCCAAATTTTAATCTGCGATTATTACAAAATGTTTAAAACCCGCATTTACAAATGTTAATATTGATTTTTACAATATGAATTAAGTTACCTTAAACCGTTAAATTAAGTTATGAATTAAGCCAGAACATTCATACGTAAGTCCAACATTTGTAATTTTCAAATACATTACTTGTTTTTCTTAGTAATTCAACTTTGAAGATGACCTTGGATATATTGAAAATACTTGGTAAAAAACAAAAAACAAAAAACAAAAAAAAAAATATAAGAATAATTACGGCGTCGTTCTTAATCAGTTTTGTGTTAACATTAAGAGATTGGTCCGTGAACATGAAAGCATCAAAATATAAATAGGCATAATGTCTCGATTATTCAATATGCTTGAATGAAGATATGCTGCACACATACACACACATATATATATATATATATGTATATATATATATATATATGATAACCTGGAAGTTTTATTTTCTGATATATATATATATATATATATATATATATATATATATATTATATATATATATATATATACAAAAAAGATAGAATCCAGGTAGAACTCAGGGTTCAGGACAGAGTAAGAATATATCATAAAAAAATGGCTCAAACACTAATATTCCATGGTTATAATTTATTACCTTGGAATCGTAATCACGATCCAAATCATCAGACCTACAAATTCAAAAAGAAATCCTTCGTTTTGAAATTGTAGGTCTGATGAATTGGATCGTGATTACGATTCTAATGTGATAAATTATAACCATGGAATATTAGCGATTAAGCCTCATATATATATATATATATATATATATATATATATATATATATATATATATATATATATATATGTGTGTCTGTGTATAATATAATTTCGTGAATATTACTGACTTACTCCGCTTTTATATATATATATATATATATATATATATATATATATATATGTGTGTGTGTATGTGCGTGTACATAACGACAATGTTTAACATTTGAGCTAAATGTTAGATTTATTTTTCAGCAGTGAATTTTCATGCGAGCAGAACATGTCTATAAAAATTTATAGCCATTCTTAAAAGCGTATATATGTAACGACAATGTTTGAAATTTGAGCGAATTTTTACATATATTCTTTAAACAGAGAATATCCATTCTAGCAAACCATTCTCATTACTACAAAAGCCAGTGTGAACAGAATCTATGTGTATCGACACTCATTACCTCCGCTATTATCATTTTTTATAGTTTTTGATGGGTTGATTTTTCTTTTCCTTGGGAATGCTAGGGCCATCAGTGATACTTTCATTATTGTCGACAGCCTCTTATTCGTTTCTCTTTCAACGGCTCCACCTGTTTCCCATTTAGCTTTTAAAATCATCATTCAATTTAGCCATCTTGCTCTTGGATATAAATGGTTCCATTCTTTTAATGCCATTAATGTAAGCCATAATAATTCCGGAATACTTTTCTCCATAATGGAAGCTTCTATCCCGGGCGTAATGAACCGCTTCCTCTCATGGTTAGTTTCGCAGAATCCCCAAGAATGCTAAGAAATACAAGGCAGCCAATGTGATATTAAATTCAAATGCTGTTGGAAATTACGAGTTCTTCTCATTAATAAAGTCTCTGTCTCTAGAAAATAAATTTTTCTCCGTTCATTTGAAACTGGTCGACGATATATTGCCACTATTAGCTGCTTTTAATAAAGTTCTTGGGGCAAATATCTCTTGTAAGTCATTGATCAATGCTTCGGCTGCAGATATTTATCTTGACGAGCGCGAAGATAGAACATATTTATAATGTTGATACTCGAGAAAAGTTGATGTTCATAATTGATCATCAATATATAAGTTTGAGTCATAATAAATTTCCGTTTATGGAAACTAATCGAAATGGGCACATGGTGATTTTCTAAACGGAGCATAGATATGGCACAAAGCCGAAAGTATTGGGCACCCAGTGAGGATCGAACTCACTATTCAGTGGTAATTGATCTAGCGAGGTAAGATTGATAACCTTTACACTAAGTCGAAGTTCCCAAAGTGATTTTCTAAACGTAGATTAGATATGGCACAAGGTCGAAAGCATGGGGCACCCAGTGAGGATCGAACTTATTATTCAGTGGTAATTGATTTAGCGAGACAAGCTTTCTAACAATGACACAACGTCGAAGTGCCTAAAATGACTTTGTAAACGTAGATTAGATATGGCACAAGGCCGAAATCATGTGGCACCCAGTGAGGATCGAACTCACTATTCAGTGGTAATCGATCTAGCGAGGTAAGCTTGATAACCTTTACACTAAGTCGAAGTTCCCAAAGTGATTTTCTAAACGTAGATTAGATAGGCACTAGGTTATCTAATATATGGCACCCAGTGAGGATCGAACTTAAATTAACACAGTGGTAATTGATTTAGAGAGAAAATTAACAATTACAAACGTCGAATGCCTAAAAGAGAGAAACGAGATTAGATTATTCAAACAAGGCCAAAAATTTATCATAAAAAAACGTTATTTATTTAAAATCGAACTCACTATTTGTGGTAATTTTTATCTTAAGGTAAGCTTGATAACCTTTAACTTCAAGTCACAAGTTCCATCAAAGTGATTTTTGCTAAACGTTTTAGATAACTGCAAGTACAAGGTTTAGAAAATGTCTTTTCTCAAATGAGGATCGAAATTAAAACCTCAGTGGTAGATTTTTTAACACAAGATAACAAAATACAAACGTCGAAGGCCTAAAATGAACATCAACGTAATTAGATATGACACAGGGCCGAAATCATGTTGTTATCCCAGTGAGGATCGAACTCACTATTCAGTGGTAATCGATCTAGCGAGGTAAGATAAAATAACCTTTACACTAAGTCGAAGTTCCCAAAATGATTTTCTAAACGTAGATTAGATATGGCAAAAGGTCGAAAGCATGGGGCACCCAGTGAGGATCGAACTTATTATTCAGTGGTAATTGATTTAGCGAGACAAGCTTTCCCTCAATGACACAACGTCGAAGTGCCTAAAATGAAAATGTAAACGTAGATTAGATATGACAAAGGCCAAATCATGTGGCATTTGAGGATCGAACTCACTATTCAGTGGTAATCGATCTAGACCAAAAAGGATAACCTTTAATTCGAAGTTTTTAAAAAGTGATTTTTTACTAAACGATTGATTAGATATTTTTTTTCTCGAAAGCATATTAGCGCACCCAGTGAGGATCGAACTTATTATTCAAAACTTTTGATTTATAAAAAACAAGCTTTTAGTTTTATGACACAACGTCGATTCAAAAAAATGACTTTGTAAACGTAGATTAGATATGACACAAGGCCGAAATCATGTGGCGGTTGAGGATCGAACTCACTAAATTTGGTAATCGATCTAGCGAGGTAACATGTTGAAAAAAAAAAAAAGTCGAAGTTCCCAAAATTTTCAAAAATAATTTTATTCATTTGTGGTCGAAATTCTGAAAGGCCCATTAAAATCGAACTTATTTATTCAGTTTAATGATTTAATCAAGACACTTTCAAAAAATGACACAACGTCGAAGTGCCTAAAATGACTTTGTATACGTAGATTAGATATGACACAAGGCCGAAATCATGTGGCACCCAGTGAGGATCGAACTCACTATTCAGTCGTAACGGATCTAAAATTAGACAAGCTTGATAACCTTTACACCAGTTTGAAGTGTCAAAAATGTTTTTCTAAGCGTAGCTTGTATGTGGCATAAAGCCGGGTGTAGCTTTATCTGTTTCTTAATACTCTACTTAACTTTTGAAAGGCATCTTCGGATTTTGGTGTCTTATTTATGTCCTCGGTTAAAACATTTCCCCGATACTTAAATTTTTTCAGTGTCTTTGATTTTGGTACCTCCAATTTGTCATTTATATTTTGAGCTCATCCTTTTGCTAACAACCATGCCTTTCGTCTTCTTGAAGTTCATCATTAATCCTTTCTTTTCATTTTCACTAGTTTCTCTAGGGGTTTTCAATTAAGCCCTAGTGCAAATAAACTTTGTGTCTTTGTTAGGGTAATATTGAGCAGTTTACAATAAACGGTTATTATATTTTTTTGTGAATTTGAGCTCACGAGTAGAGCCTAAAAATTTTTATTTCCAAGTATTAATATTTTGCAAATTTATTAATTTCTCTTTTTCGCTGACACTCTTCTATCAGACAGGTTTAATGCTGGTAAATTAAATAAAAAAGGATTATCTTAAAATCTGCACTTGCATGTTCTTTTATATATTACTTTTCCCCAACTCTGTTCTAGCGACAATTTTGAAGCTTCTGTTAAAATTAATTACTCCTGTATTATATATTCTTTAGCTATCCTCTTTACGTTTTTATCTAATGCGATTTATTCCCTGGTCTTCTGTAGCTACACATTCAATAACAACAAATACTAAACCGCAGATACCCATTTTTTCTTCATATTCACTCTTGAAATATTGGGATTTTAAACGCTTCTGGTTCGGTTTTATATTCCATCAAATAGCGTAGTTGTTTTTTTTTTTACTTAAATTAAGTGTTGCGTAGCTGATATATAATCTGGTAAAATGGCGGCAAATCGTCACATCTCAGTTTACAATAAAAGGTTTACCTGACGAGTGAGATGACGTTAAATTATCCCCAGACAGAGAAAAAAGATTCTAAGTATTAATTGGATTGATTTGTTTATGACAGGAAAGAGAAATTACATAATTTATGTTTTTTTTTTATATATATTAGCTTAATTATTGTTTCTTATCAGTCTCCCATATTTTTTAAATATCAGACATTATTAAACATTATATAATCTGAACTGCCGAAAACCTTTGAATGGCACGGAATTATTGTGGAGGAAGAAAAGTTAGAGCATACCTACCCAAACTTGCACACATGAAAAATTCTTTCTTTAATCTATCTTCAACATTTATAAGTCTGCAATTTATTCATGTATCGGATATTGCAGTCAAAAGTAGTCTATTATTTCTGCTTGAGTTATAGAGACTCTAGAAAAAAAGAATCTGGAACGTTATGGATCATAACCTGGTAACACGTCTTCAGTCTCACTGTCATAACGTAGCTTTTTCGCGTTTTTTCTAAATATAGTTACATAACAGTTGTTCTATTGAGTTTACCTTTTTGGTAACCTAGAAAGGATGTAAACACAGCACAATATTTTTTGCTATTTGCTGTTGGGGAAATAGTGTCGGATTTCAAAATAAACCTTTTAATTTTGATTTAATAGATTATTATAATAGTTACCCCGAAAAAAATTACTCTTTCCTAAAGATTAAAATCTCCTCTTTGGTAATTGTTGAGATGTTGTGAGTTTCCCGCGTGTCGGTGTATGAATGAAGACAAACACAGTTGTAGAGGAAAATACTGGTATATTCATAAAAGCAATTAACAATAGAGTGATTAGTAGAACGAAGGTTGGTTAGTACGAAACAATATCTAAAGTCTATAGTCCAACGGTATGTACCGGGTAAGCTTATCTGGACTGCTCACGCTGACTCTCTCTCTGACGCAATATTTATTTGCATTAAAAAATACAAAATGTGGCACAAGGCCAAAAGGGGGATGGGGAATGACGGTCTTCATCTGTCTTAAATCTAAACTTAGCTAGTCGCAGACACTGACCCAAACATACCAACAACAATCCAATCACCAAAACATCACATTCACTCCTACCTTTCTTACTACGTCCACCATAATACCTCAATTTCTCTATGACGTCCTAACTAGTCCCCTTATTTACAGATATTGTTCATGGGGGGAGGGTCATAAAATAACAACTTTTAAAATCCCCAAATGCGTATTTACAGAATGAATTAATTATTTACAATAAAACTAAACAAAACTGAGTTAGTAATAAAACCCCCCACAAACTATGAATGTGGCAGAAATGTCAGTTAACCAGACGAAAACGATGCGGGACTAAGAAAATGAATACACATTCAAACCAACAAGCATACACACAAACACTCACTGAATCATACACAACAACAAATACGAAAACACACACCCGAAACGAAAGGCGCCCCGCATCCACCAGAAAACTGACATCACTAACCACCTAACGAGGGAGGGGATGGGGAATAAACAAAAGAAAAAAATAGGGACAGAAATAAAAGGGACCAATGAGCTTACATACCCTAGCTAAGTTAAACGGGAAAAAAAAAAAAAACTAAATATTCAAAAACAAAAACCTAGTCTAACCTAATATCTGGGTGGGTTGCCAATGTTCAACCCTGTTAGGACAATATTCTGTGCCTAACCGACATCTAAATGCCACTCTAGGTCAGCCCCTTTCACTCTACACATTCGCGCCAGATTCACCCACCTTTTGCCGAATTCTGATGATGGGAGCCGCCGCCTTTCCGTCCTAATCTTGACTTTAAGCTGATGCTTAAAGTACAAGATCAGTTGGGAAGAGGTGAACTTCTCCCTTCATAGAATCCCTTCTGTCGCGTCGTCCAAATCACGACTCGCATAACCCCTAGTAAGCAACAGAACACAGTGTTCAGCCTTCGTCAATTGCGATACCACATTGCTACAAACAGAACTGGCTTCCAGGACAAAAAACTTTCCCTGCAGCATTCGAACCATGAGGCCTTCAACAAACCTGCACAACGGCACTACCGCACTGCACTGAAAAAAGGCGTGACCAATGGTCTCGACATTCCCAGTACAGCGATGACAGTTTGGATATTTCTCCAAGCCTGCTGAACAAAGTCTTTTGCCGACCCAGAGGGCCCCGCGAATCATCAGCCAGGTGAGTGATGCCTCATCGTTATTGAGACATTTCAACCCAGGCGCCCAAGGCCATACCGAGCGAGCCTCCTGCTTCGTAAGACCGAGCTCGTCGATCAGACCATCTTGAACGGACCCCCTAACTAACAAACGATATAATGCCTTACGAGACAACGCTTGGGCGTCGGAGAGGCCATCCGACGTCCGCAAGAGGAGTTTCAAAGCACGACGACATTCACGATAGAAGGAGCATTCGCCACGAGGAGTACGACCGGCCTCCTCCTCGCACGAGTGCACACTTCTCAGGGATGGGAAATGTTTACGGACATCTTCTTTCCAAAAGGTGCCCACCTCATCCAAACCGCGACACATTCGGTCTAGAAAGGTAATGCGTAGCATATATTGACGAATCTCAATGCTAGGCATCCCCAGACCGCCCTCAGAGGGATGAAGGCAACAGATCTCGCGAGATACCATATGGGACTTGCCTCTCCACAAGAAAGAGAACAAGGCCTTGACTAATGACATTAGTCGGGCATACGGGAGTGGAAGCACAGAAAGACGGTAGAGGAGGATCGGATAGATGTGAAACACAAACTTCCGCCCTTCCCTTCAGGGAAAGTCTCCTCCGAGACCACAGACTAGCCGCGGCCTTGGCCCGCCCTTTTACCTCCGACCAATTCATTTCCAACTGGAGATCAGGACCGAACCAGACGCCGAGTATCTTGATCGGCCCATCCGTCCAGAGGAAAGGTCCGGGAAGAGAAACTCCCTTCCACGCACCCAACCGCAAGCCCACAGACTTATCGCGGTTGATTTTGGCCCCTGTCACCATCTCATACCCACTGATCTGCTTACTGACTTCGTTAATCTCGGCTCTGCTCGACACAAGAACCGAAACGTCGTCAGCATAGGCAGAATACCTGGCCGAGGTGTTAGCACCAGGCAGCGAAATACCGCGTAGGACCGGATTCGCCTTTAACTTGCGAAGGAAAGGCTCCAACGCAAGAACGTAAAGCAGAGGCGATAGCGGACAACCTTGACGAATGGAGCGAGACAATACGAAAGGTTTCGATCTTACCCCATTCACTTCCACCAGCGCACCGGGGTCGCATACAAGAGTCGGATCCAGGAGCGAAAGTCGGCTCCGAAACCGGCCGCCGAAAGGACAGCCTCCAGAAACCGATGGTCAACCCTATCGAAGGCCTTGGACTGATCTAAATTGATCAGCGCGGCTTCACTGTCGACTTGTTCTAAGATCAGGCGTACCATATGAAGGTTATCCTGAATAGTCCTGCCCTTCACAGCACAAGTCTGTTCAGGGCCAATCAGACTAGACAGGACAAGCTGCAAACGGTTGGCTAAGATCTTCGCCAAAATCTTTAAGTCAGTGTTTAACATCGTTAAAGGGCGAAAGTTCCCTAACCCATCCCCTCCGTCCTTGTCCTTACGCAGCAACTTGATGACACCTCTGGTGAAGCGTTGAGGTAAAGACCCTGCCTCATCCAGTGGTTGTACATCAGTTCCAGCAAAGGCACAAAAACGTGCGACAACCTCAAGTAAACTTCGTAGGGCAGACCATCTAATCCCGGAGACTTATCCAGGCCAACCTGCTTCAGCGCTTCCCAGATTTCCGACTCTGTTATGGGACCCTCGCACCTAGCCACTTCAGCTGCCGAGAGGCAGGGAAAGTCAACTAAATAGGCGTCGAACTGAGCAGAACTCAGACCGGGCTCCCTGGTGAAAAGCTCCTGAAAGTAATCTCGAAAGGCCTCACATATGCCCGCGTTTGTAGTCACGGTCCGCTTATCCGGTAATGTGACGCACGCTATATGTCGCCTGGCCGCGTTTCGATTTTCCTCTACACGCAGTTCAGCGGCCATATTCGTTGCCTCAGAAGACATTCTTTTTAACCTAGCCCTAACTACCAGAGCTTGATCCTTCTTGATAAGCAAGGAGGCCAACTCTGCCTTAGCTAAGACTATGTCCCCACTAACACGGGATTTCACGGCCCGATCAACTTTTTTTCTTCTAAAGACGCTTGCGCCGCTAATTTATCTAAATTGAGCCGACGACTAAAGTCGGCAGCAAACGTTCGAATATTAGATTTTAAATTGCCCCACCAGGCATTTCCCACAACCGCTCCCGTCAATTCCCTCTGGATCGTTAGTAGCAGCTGGTCCCGGAAACCCTGATCACTGAAAAGCGAACAGTTCAATTTCCAGTAACCAGCCAACCTAACCTTAAGCTTATCTAAATTTACACGGACCCGGACAAGACTATGGTCCGTATAAACTATATAATGGAAACTTGGACAGCCTAAGAGCCCTACATCGACTCTCCTAACTAAGACTCGGTCCAGATAGCTCGCAAGCGAGCCAGGAGCCGAGCTGCCACTAGTAGTCCAGGTCCATGCTACCTCCCGAGGGTGTTCATTCCGGAACTTATCGACGAGATCAAACCCATCGATAAAGTCCCGAAATGGTTTCACATCCGGGTTGTTAGTACCTTTTTGTGCCCTATACGATCTATATCGGGGTCAAGGACGGCATTCCAATCCCCCGCTAAAACTACCCGACGAGACGTCGTCAAGAACGGCGCGATCTGCCGAAACAAAGCAGGCCGCTCGGAATGGGTATTGGGCGCATAAACCCCAATGAAACGAAGAAGCTTATCCTTTATGGTAACATCCAGCACGCAAAGCCTGCCCGCCGGATCCGCGAAGACAAGGGTACATGCAGCCTTCAAAGACCTGCTAACTAGCCAAGAGACACCCCTCGAACGACCATCAAAACATGCTGAATAAAGGGCGAACCCCCTAGACAGTATGTCCTCACGATCATGAGAAGAAAACCGGGTCTCTTGCAAACAACATATATTCACCCTGAGGCGCTGAAGGTCACGAGAGAGCCTCGCCCTGCGAGACTCGGACCTCAGGCCCCGGGCATTCAAACTGGCTAACCAGAGAGCCATCGTGAAGCCGATTAGGGTTGCCCTTCAGCGTAGAACATGGCTGGGGTGAGGACACCCACAGCTTGTCCCATTGAGCCAGTCCTCATCTCAATATCGAGCGAGTCATCCTGGGACAAGCCGCCGATGTCCGCAGGCGGTTAATTTAAGGGCTCTATACAGGGAAGGGTGAACAAAAACGGGGACCCTCCCTTTACATTGTTTTAATTCATCGAGACTCTCCTCGAGAAGGACGACGGCTGGGGGCACCACTTTCAAGGACGATTTCGCCTCCTCTATCATGCCCCAGATCTCCCGCGTTCCCGGGCCAGTTCTTACTACTGTTAATTGGTTCTGGGCCTTGTGGAAATTTTCCGACACCTCTACGTCGACACCCTTAATGTGCCGGAAATTCCACAATACATTTAAGTTCTTAGGGTTTTTCACTTGGCCGAAGACCCTTTCCGCCTGTTCCCGGGAAACGCGGCAGACGTCTTCCCCCGGGAGATATGGTGGTTTCACCTTCTTTTTTTTCTATTCAGTGGCGGTTTGCGACTCCGGACTTCTCACTCTCTTTTTTTTGGTGTGGGAATGGGTGTAATGTTGGGAGTGGTTGAAGGAGTCATGCCCGAAGGCGTTCTTACGGGTGAAGGTTTACCAGAAAGATGAGATTTCGATGGAGAGTTTGACAGAGATTTCGGTGGAGGAGGTTTTAAGAAGGTTTTTTTTGATGAAGTGGGGGAAGACGGGGCAGAGGATAGGGGGCCCGGTGCCCCCAGCGACTTTTTATCTCTAGCCCGCTTAGCCTGTAACTTCTCCTTCAATTTTTTGATGTCAAGTATCTTATCCCAGCTCGGTTCGTTCATTTTCTGGATGGCAGTCGCAGTTTTCTCATACGACATCGAGGAGTCGCCCTCAGAGCTGGTAGAGGGAATGGGGCTGTAGGTGATTATGTCCCTGGTGTCATGTTGGGACGGAGGAACCGCTGTTTGGCTCTTCCCCTTGCCCCTAACCACGAGGTGCCATTCCCCCTCCTCCTTCTCCTTAACCACACTAGTGGCAGGCGTTGGTTTCGGGGGCAATGTGGGATTCGACCCAACCGAGGGACTTTGCCCATCGGTCCGCCTCGCAGCTAGACCCATTACAGGTGCCGCGGATTTATCCTTTTCGGCCAAGGGGGTATTTTGGTCACCTACGACCGGAACTCCAGGGGCCTTCTTCCCTGGGCAGGAGGAGGAAAGGTGACCAGTCTCTCCACACCTCCAGCAAGTCGGACGCCTACCAGTCACAATGACCGGCATTTTCCGGTCGCCTAAAACCAAACAGTTGGGGACGGACTTGAAGGCCTCTTGATCAAGCATGATGTCAAAAGTCCATCCCCCGTTCAGATTGTCGGAGAGAGCTCCTAAAATCTGGCCGTACTGCATAAAAAATGCAGCCAGAAGCTCTCCCGAAATTTGAGGAGGAACCTCGAAAACGGCCACCCTGGTCCGCCTGCGGCCTTCATACTCGGTCCTTAATATTAGATCTTTAGTGATCAACTCTTTCTTGGCCATTGCCAGGCAATCTTCTGGTGTGGGCATCAGAATGTCCCACATGAAGAAACCCCTACCTTTTTATAACTCTTTGGGGTTTTATCCCCAGGGACAAAAGTGATTTGATCACAATGTCTTTAGTGGAGCGACAAATCTTTTTGTTTTTTTGTCCACCACAAAAACGGTCACCATTCTCTTAGAGAACATATCGAGATCCTGGACATCATCGACGAACCCATCTTTATTCACCAGATGAGCGTAACCTTTCGCCTTATCCAGGAAATCCGCCATGTTCAGTATACAGCTAGGTGGGGACTTCCAACAAGAGGGCAACTCCTCAAACGTTTTCACTGCTGCCTCTTTTTTTCGCAACATCAGACTTGGTACTTTCTCCTTTTCTTTGGTCAACTTTTTTTGGGCTTTTTCCAGCCCGCTTTTTCGTATCATTCTCATTTGGGTTGGTATTATCACCCTTCCCAAAGAGGTCTTTTTTAACTTTTGACCGACTGCCTTCGTCCGCCATGTTGAAGGAAAGTGGATACAACCACTAGCGGGTCTTTTTGTTTTATCACACAGGAGAGGAGTTGGGGAGAAATCAAACAAAGAAAGCCTGGATAAACCAGGAAATTTAAAAATATGCAGACAAACAAAAAAATAAAATAAATAACTGAAAGAAAAATAAATAGGTAAGACTTTTTTTTTTTTTAAATAAAATAAAAATGGCGCCCGAAGGCAGCCGAAAAAAAAAAAAAAACCAGAAAACTTCTTTTTTTTTTCCCGAAAAACTAACAAATTTACAAAAATAAAAAAAAATTTAAATAAAGGTTATCGGCCCACGCCGCTAAAGAAAATAAATTAAAAGAAAAAAAAAACTAGTCAAATAAAAAGGAGAGAGAAGGCGACTGAAGTCGCTAAAAAATAAAAAAAAAAAAAAAAATAAACAGAAAGCTTTTTTTTTTTTGTCTAAACTGGTCTCTTTCTTTTTTTTTTAAAATAGAGAAAATAAATAAAAAATAAAAAAGCAGTCGTCCGGTTTGACAAAGTCTTACCGAACTAAAAAAAAGGAAAAAATGTGGGCCGAAGCCCAAAAACAAATTTAAAACAAACAAAAAAAGAAATGGAAAAAATTAAAAGAATAAAAAACTTAAATCAATAACTTATCAGAAAAACTTGAAATTTCAGTAAAGTTCTTCCAAATAGGTAGACAGATCACAGAAACAAACAATCGTAAAAAAAAATTAAAATAAATAAAAAATGACGTGCAACAATCAAAACGGGAGACAAGAAAAACAGTCAAAAAAAGGTCTGACTCGGAAGTCTTTCTCTCGCTCTGACGCTCTGTCACTCTCTCTCCAGAGCTGACTTATATAAGAGGGACCAGTCCATTACTAGTTAGAAGGTGGGTGCGCCCCAACAGTAATATACCATTCACTTTCAGAATTTAACTTCTACTAAAACATGAAAAAAGAAGAGATTTTTTTTTTGTTTTTTTGCTCGAGTTCAAGCTTGATCAAAAGGATATTCCCATTACTCCCCAAATTTGTTGAGGGTGGTGTATTAGCCCGTAAAAAGATATTGAATGACGTAAGACAAAAACAAACAAAAAGAAAACATATATAAAAAAATATTGCTAACTTACTTTTTGTTAAAGAAAAAAATAAACAAAATTATGTTAGTATTACAAGGTAAAAGATAACTTTGCAAGCTCATGTAGTGGGTCATAAGTATGTTAAGCACTGTGCTTAGAAGGACCGTTTCGTGGTCGCGAGAGCGTAACCCTAAGAAGGATAGTTTTGTAGTCGCTAGCGAGCACTGTGCTGAGAAGGAACGTTTCGTGGTCGCAATAGTTTTATCCTGAAAACGAGAGTTTCGTAGTCGCTAGAGAGCCCTGTGCCGAGTAGGAATTTTTCGTGGTCGCCAGAGCGTTATCCCGAAAAGAACAGTTTCGTAGTCGCTAACTAGCGCTGTGCTGAGAAGTAACATTTCGTCGTCGTTTGAGAGCGTTATCCTGAGAAGGGCAATTTCGTGGTCGCTAGCGATTGCTGTGCTGAGAAGTAACATTTCGTCGTCGTTTGAGTGCGTTATCCTGATAAAGACAATTTCGTGGTCGCTATCGATTCCTGTGCCTAGAAGGACCGTGTCGTGGTCGCTTGAGAGCGTTATCTTGAGAAGGACAGTTTCGTGGTTACTAGCGATTACTGTGCTGTGTAGGACCGTTTCGTGGTCGCTTGAGTGCAATATCTTAGGGAGGACCGTTTCGTGGTCGCTGACGAGCGTTCTCCTGAAAAGGACAACTTTTTGTATATCGCTGGCAAGGATGGCTGGAGCGGGAAGCCAGTTTAAGCTAGCTGGAACCGCAGCAGCTGGATGCCTGCTCGAGATGACTGGAACGGACGTAGCTGAAAATTACTGGAGGCGGCTAGAATTATGATCACTACCTAGAACTGCTGCAGACGGCCTGCTGTACAAAGATCTCCCAAGCACACGCAACCTTCATTTGCGCTTGCCTAGCGGGCGATCACCGATCCCCTTTCTAGTGCAATGATGTTGCAGCCGCGGACAGCTTTTCCCCAGGACCGAACACGTCAAATTATTATTTTTTCACAGCCGAGACTCGGTCCGCCGACTAAGGCTACAACTGAGTGGTACCCTGTTCACAGAGAGAGACGGAACTGACAGAGTATAATCCTTCTAAAGAATGGACTGTGGAAATCATGGTTTTGTTTCTTCTGAGGCCTCTTTATATCTCCATTGCGTCCTACAACCACATTGGTCTTTCTCCCAATTGTTCTTTTAAAAAATGTGGGAGGGTCGACTCTATATGACTCATTAACAGATCATAGTCTGAAGGAAATAATTGTGATGGAATAATAAGGGGGTTGTTTCTGAAGATCCACGGTAATGATACATGTCTTGAAAATAATGCTGGTCGAGAATATCCATCTGGGATTGGGAGTCAACATCTGGAAAAATCGTCGAAGAAATCACATCTGAAAATGTCAGACAGAATATCTCCCATAATGGATATCAGTATTTATTACCAGATAATCTCAAGAAAATTGTCAAGGTGAAAATACAAGATAAATGGATTACACGTGAAGTCTGTTCGATGTTGCATCTGCGAAATTCGAATGATCGATTCCTTGATCGAATATTGACGTGTGATGAGAAAACCGTTTTTTTTTTTTTTTTTTTTTTTGTTTTGACAATTGTAAACCAATTCTGCTTTATGGAAAAGCTCGGCGGCCACATATTTCCAGGATGTCACTGCACAAGCTTACCGACTTGGGATACCTGTCTTTGACACATCCAGTATATATCTCCCACTCACTGACTATGACTTTTTCAAGTATCTGCCAATTGTTAAACCAGACGGCATTCCGTTGCTAGATACAGAAATTGCATTCAAAGATTTTTTGGTGTCCAAACCTTTAAATTTTTATCATAGATAAATATATCTAAAAGTTCGCTCAAAACTCTTGAAGCATGATGGTAGTAATATATAAAAGTTTAAGTTTCTTATTTTGAATACGTTTAAATGAACATTATTTAAGTTGATTCGAAAATGGGATATTATTTTCCGATAAAAACCTAATGGATCTCATAATTTCACTCTTGGAATTGTTCCTGGTAATCGGAAATTATCTGTGAATAACTTCCTGTTTGTGAGGCTCTCTTTCAGTATCCCGTTTCCGGTCACCTATAATCTTGAAGAATTTAAATTCAATGATAATCATCACTTTCTGCTAGATTTGATGTTCTTTTATTGTCCTCGCTGTTTCTGTCCTTTCAGTAATATCTTGTAGCCTCGTGGTTTTTTATTGACTTGCATGAATTGAAATAATAATACAAAATGTGAGTTTAAACAAGTCATATCGGATTTCGAATAGATATTAGCGGCTTGTGAAAAGTGCAGGTGTCCGTCAGTAATTTAATAACGGGTACGACGGAGACTGACAATGCCTGTAAGAAATCACTGAAAAAGTATATTACATTAGATCAATCCGTATTCACCAATGATGACGTTCAATCCATTCAGTGAACGCTCTGTGCAGCATACACTGTATTTCGTAGGGTTTCGTAATCTAATGAAGTGTTTATGTGTCCGAATAAGATGAAAGTTAAGACTTCCGTCGATTTTGTTTTAGAGGTATATCAACCTCTACCGGATAATTAATGCCGAATGTAAACATTTTGTACACAATCTAATTTCTTTTCGATAATAATGGTTTTAGTCTTAAAGATTATCCAATAACTAGCGGGTAGAAACATTGGATTCCTAAATTTCTCAAGTTATTGAGGGATCCTCGTTCATAGTTCGTTCTTATTTTCAAGCTAATGAAAACTAAAGTTTATAAAATGAGTGGAACAGAATGTGTGGTTGCAGGTTTGTATAATATGGGCCTGTTCTCGAATGATTACAAAGCTTGATGCCAACCACGAGGTCTGAGTTCAAATCTTTTTCTCCCCCTCTCAACCCCACATTGAATACTGCTGCCATATCTGGCTTTGTGCTCCCGATATACACCTCAAAGCTCTAGACAAAATCCAAAGAAAATCTGCAATATAATCGATCTTGACTTGGCATCTCAACTTCAGTCACATTCTCACCGAAGTGGCGTGGCTTCCCTCTGTCTTTTCTAAAAATATTTTTATAGCAATTGTTTTGACGATCTTTTTTATCCGGTGCCCCAAATGCATGAATTTAAGTGTGACACTGGATTGGCATATCGGTCCCACCCGTATACTGGTGAAATAGCTAAATGCAAGCGCAAGTTTCTTTTCTCGCACCTACATCCTGTGGAACTCCTTTCCGGTTACTTAACTTTCTGATAAATAAAACGTTCAAAACATTAACTGCAATGTCAATCGCCATCTTCCATTCGAAATTTTGATTAAAAAAATTGTTTTTCCTGAATTAGCGGTTCTAGTAACATTATACATAGCAAATTTTAACCTCTTTTGCGGTGACAGATATTAATTTGAAAATTCTTGCAAAAATAAAATAATTATCCGATTTTAATGCAATTTTCAAGACTTATTCAAAAATGAAGTGAATTATTTTGGATATTTTTTTTTAGAAAATCTTGTTAAATTTTTTTTCTTTATATATATTACCTCGAACATAATAATTTTTTTTATGAAAATTTGACACATTCAAGGTGACAATTTAGTGAAAAGCAAAATTCGTTGAAGAATTTAAATCACCAATTTGTTTTTCAAGATCGGCCCCTGTCTTACTGAAAATCTTTTTTAAATTGAAAAATGAAAAACTCGATAAAACAAAGATATTATTTAATTAAAAAAAAAATGCTTCTAAGTGTTTTAGGAATAAAATTAGATAAATATAATTAAATAAGTTTAAAGAAAATATTTTCTGAAGAAAAAATATTTTTCGATGAGAAATTAATTTTTACAACATTTGGTTTAATTTTTACAATTTTAAATTGAATAATTTATAAAGAAAATAAATATCAATTAAGATATTCTAAAATTCATTTTCAATGAGATAACTCTTAGAAAATAGTGTTATTAAGTAAAACTATATTTACTAATCGTATATTGTAATGCTTATTATAATCTGACGAACCCGAATATTTTAAAAAGAATTTCGATTATTATTGTATGTATGATATTTGTATCTACAGAATTTCAGACTATGGATGTTTGTAGCGGTATTGACGGCCTAAACCAACCCGTACACTTTTACTTTACTTAAAAAAAAATAAAAAAAATAAGAGAAATAATCAAGCAGACTGAATTTGCTCAACAATAAATATTTTATAAAACACAACAAATACAAAATATATGCTAATGTTGTTAAAACATTTAAGAGTTATTGATTGTGTGTAATATTGAAAGATTTGTTGAACTGTATGTATGAAAATGACAATGTGTGCTTAAATATTATTATTATTGTCGAAAAATTAAACAGTCTGTTTTTTGTATTAAATTAAAAAGTATTGATCTTGACTTGATTTCTACAGAGTTGTAGCTCTTTGACCGTAAATGCTTGTAGTGGAATAAATAAATTGTTGGAGTGAGCTGGCTTTATGTTAATTTAAGTAATTAACGTTAAGACTGGGATTGGGTAACAAGGTTCGTTGTTGCCTTGAAAAAAACTTGGTTCGTCTCACTTTGTTTTGTGTCGATCTCCAATGAAGTCAAGTGAATGAGTTGAATATTTTAAGGGCCCACTGACTAAGTCACGTCAAATTTTCGTATTTATTAGTTCTTTTGGTCACAGGGAGGGCTCGAGAACATGTTTACATTTTGTGGCGTCAACTCGAGGTCAAATTTGGGTCAGTACCTTCGGATGTATTTGATCACACCTAATTGATATTTTTCAACCAATCAGAATGAACCAGTTGTCATAAACTTGGATGGGAACCTCTAGGTGTTTAACTTGCAAAAATTTGAGATGTAAAACAATAAATGTAGAAATCTGATTCTACATGTTCAAACCTATAACATTATCTTTAAATGGTTACGTGTTTTAATGGTTTTCCCTTCTTTCGGGTGAAAAAAATCCTTATATGAACTTTATCGTCCGCTTTATAATACTTAATTATGAACACTTTTGGCTGTAGATAGATCAGCACGACAGAAAAACAAGACCCTGTGGTTAAGAAATGTTTCTAAATAACATTGTATGCTACAAGTAATATCCGATTAAAGTCAGATTAATTAAACTTTAAATTCATTAATTTTCTACTAATAACATTTCCGAAATATATATTGTTATTTGCAAAATTTTTTAAACCCGAAATTTAACTTTTGTCTACAAATGTGTCAAATTGCCATTTTTATCTATTTTACTGAAAAAAAAATCGTTTCCGATCAATATAATTTCTGTTTGTAATACACCACAGAGTATTTTGCTTACTGGAAATAGTAAATTTTAAAACCTTTAGCTTTCAATTAAAGCTAAAATAAAAGCTTCAAAAAAGCGTTTTCATTTTTAAAAAAATAATTTTATATATATCGAATTAGTGGAGGTACCTAATTTAAATTGCTTGCATTTATATAAACATTTTTTGTACAAATCTACGTCAACGCTCTGCGACACGTCCGTAGTTGATCACGTACTTCTCAACTTGTGTACATTTTGTCACCCTTCATGCAGCCGTTGTAATGTAGTGATTCTCGTTTTGGTTTGGCTTGTTTTACGGCATATCAACCATAATGGGTTATTTAATGCCGAAAAATTTTCCTTTTTTTTTCAAAAATATATAGCTTGTAATATTTTTTAAAAATTGTATAGTTTGGATTGTTTTGTTTTGTGGCATATTAACCTCAATAAGTTATTTAATACTGACAAGATTTTTATTGCTGGTAATATTTTCTTTTTTCAAATATTTGTTGCTGATACTAATTTTTTTAAAAAAAAAGTATCTCTGGTATTAAAACCTGTTTTTACACTTTCATAGTATTTTGAGTCAGGTTTTGGGGTCAACTATTTGCCCATAGCTGAGACCCTCACAGGCGCTATCACCCAGGGTCAGGGTAGACCTGGGAATACCATCAATTAGGAGGTGGTTCCACGCTCCTCAAAACCTCCCGATCAGAGGCCTTGCTGCTGAACGTAGTTTATCGTCATACCCAGGACCCGAATGTAGTTTATCGTCATACCCAGGACGGCGGTTCTTGCTTTGCTACGATCAACTAAGATGAGAGAATGGCTGATTGTTAAAAAAAAAGTTTACCTCGTTCCAATTTGCCTCAGTCTTTCCGTTCTACGAATGCTAATTAGTATAGACTTTCCTTATCCAAATGGAAAAACGTTTACGGCAACTTGTCCCTTGTTGGTAAGTTCTTTCCCTATCAGCCTCGTATACTTAATGAAATCATGTTACCTTCGTTGGGTTGCAGCTCTCGTTTTATTCGGATAGACAATAGGGAGAATGGCTGATCGGTATTTCATCCTCTTCTTCATTTCCCATTTCAACATATTCTTAGTTGGTTTCACAACGTCGTGTTTAAAATTAATAAAGGCATTCTGAAATGGTAGGGTGTGGCCAACATTTTCTTCTTTTTTTATGGAAAAGTAATTGATCGAAACAAAGACAAGCTTTCAATATTACACGCGAGTTGATAAGTCCACTAGGATGCAAAGGATTACTAGGAGAAGACCTTACTGAAGATAAGTGAGGAGAAAGCACAATAAAAAACAGGTATCAGGAGGACAAATGATGGCGACTGACGTTGCATTGAAAGATTGCATGTGAGAGTGAGGTATAAAAATGGAAGAGAGTTTCACAGAAGTGGGAGAAAAGGAATGGATCCTGGTAGTTCAATAGTAAGGCAGTGAGACCTAATTGCCAACCTAGTAGGACGCTTAAGTTAATACCGTCGAGTCCCCAAGGAGGATAATCATGGCGATAATGCCACAAGAAAGCGGGGGGTAGTGGGAATGATAGTGAACGAGAATGAGAATACTGGGAATAGGGAGAATTGATGAAAGACCTAAAAGGAAGTCAGTTAAAGATGAAAGAAAAATGGTGGATGGCGTTGAATTTAACATCGTCTACACATAACGTGTGAAAACATGTGCGATAATATACCCTCGTCAGCCGACAACCAATTTGAAGTTGTGAGGGTTAAAATAAAAATAAATAGACAATATTTTTCCAGATTATTCAACTAAATATACTTGAATTGAATATGCTACCAACCAGGGGAGGTATGAGTTTTTCGGTAGCTAATGCTGTACTGCCACCCCTGGTGTCTCCAGAAGCTGTTGCCATCGTATTGTTTTGTTTTTTTGTGTGTGTGTGTGTAGACGTGTCAAATTCTTGCGAGTTTTTTCAGCTGCAAGTCAGATTTTTTACGTTAAAAGTGTTTTCAATCTTAAAAACATCTGCTTTTGATTGTTGTTACTCAATACACAACGCGCTTGTAGCGACCGTTATCAATGAGCAAGATGTTTATAGAATGTAGTTATCATTGATGTAAAAAAAATGGAGGGATTTCCCCATGTGGGAAGTGAGAGAAAAGGAAATTTTATAGTAGAAGTATTGGTTGCATTCTACCTAGTTTAATAAGTAAACAGTGAGACCTAGTTGCCAAACTAGTAGCACGCTCACATTCGTGTAGTTAGAACAATGGTGAATAAAGCTCGAGCCGGTGTCATAAAAGACATGTCAAGTCGGTGAGAAATTGACTGAATTCGAGATGCCAGGTGAGGAAAGATTATCGTAGAATTCTGTCTTTGAATTTTATCAATAATTTGGGTTTAGTCGGAGCACCAGACCAGATTTTTTTTTCTGTGGTATTCTGTGCACGAATGAACGGTAAATTTATAAATGTGCAAAATTCTTTCTGGCAAGTAAGCGAACCATAGCGAACAAACTCACGTAGCAATAATCAACGAAATTGATTTAATAAATGACGCCACATTACGTCATTTGAAAACTTAAGCTCAAGAAGGCAGAAAGCGTTGATATTCTGGAGTTTACCACGAAATATGCTGATGAATGGCAGACATGTTTTTTTTTTCTATGGTGACTAAATTTAAACAGTTTTGCTTCGGAGGCGTTAACATTTGCAAGAAATTCCTTGCTTTACTTAACCACAGATTGGATATACTTTTCCAGAGAAATTCTTTGTTTTTAGATTGTCGGACTTGCTACTAAGACAGGAGTAAATATTTGTGTCCTTAGGATAAATCCGTTGTTGAGAAATGAACCCACAGCCTACAATACACGATTTGTTGGGCATTATTAGATTAAACGAAATATTTGTTAAGCGACACCGTAGTTGTTGATCTTGTGGAGAAGACCAGAATGCTGTAACCCTTTCAAAAGCTTTCGTCATATTCAGAGCCACAGACCGAGCTTTGGTTGAACGAATGCGAATCAATGACTTTTCTAACTGAGCTGCTGGTTCAAACTCCTTCAACGCCTGGCAAAACGGCATTAATTATCCACTTAATTCTCTACGTGTTGGGATGTTCTAATAACGGAAAGCTGCCATTGTAGGATATTAGGGAATATAAACTGGCAAAAATGGCTGATCGAATAAAGAGTTAGACATTTATGTGCCATAAGTGATACACACTTAGGCGAACATGAATCTTTCGATACATGACTGACGAGGTAGATTTTTTCCCCGCAGTAGGTTGACATTTCTTTCTTAAGTAGACCAGTTGCAAGCCAACGCATACGATTTGTCCTGCTATTTACCCATATATGGTGGGAGAAGAAGAGGATTTATACCTTTCCCAAGGGTAAGTGAACGTAATGTATTCGACTGTAATTCGAGCCGCTATCCATTACTCCACCGAATAAAGAGACGTATACATATTTCAAAGACGAATCATTTCTAGTAATACTAATGTTAATTAGTGACCTTTTGCAGTCTTTAGTAACTGTACTTCAATAAATGTTACATAACTTGTCTTGTAGGCCAGTTTCCTTGTTTGATTACAGTTCTGCTCTCAATGGACACGTCATTACACTGTATTGGGACTTAATAATTTTAATCAATAACTGAGATGTCAGTCGAATGATGTTGGTTATCACGATTACTTCATTCATTCTGTGGCTATTCTATGTCTAATACAGGTGGGTACTTAATTCCTTTAACATTATAATCCAGGCAGGTGACTTAACTCTTGTGGCTGTCTAACCCAAGCGGGTACATAATTTTGACTGTCTAAACATGGTGGGCAATTACATCTTGTGGCTGTCTAATCCAAGAGCGGTACATGAATTTTGTGACTGTCCAATCTAAGAGGATGCATAACACTGTCTACTCTAGATGGATACTTAAATTTTGTGGCTGTCTAATCCGGATATGTATTTAAATCTAGCGGCGATCTAATCCAGGCGGTTCTTAAAAATTGTGGCTATATAATCCAGGCGGGTGCTTAACAAATGTGACTGTCTAATCCAGGCGAGTAGATAACATATTTGGCCGTGTAATCCTGGTGGCACTTATATCTTCTGACTGACTAATCCAGGGGGTATATAATACTACTGGATATCTAATCAAGATTGGTACATAATATTTGAAGCTATCTAATCAATGTGGGTACATAACACTTGTAGTTGTCTAACCCAGACGGCTACTTAACTATTGTGGCTGTCTAAACCAGACGAATTCCTAAATCCTGTAGCAGTCTAAACCATGCGGTGCTTAACACTTGTGGCTGTCTAATCCATAGGTGCATATAACACTTGTGGCTTTCTATTTCAGGCGGCTCCATAGGTCTTGAGGCTGTTTAATCTATGCGTGTACATAACACTCGTGGCTGGCTAACCGAGGAAGATTCTTAACTCTTGTGGCTGTCTAATTAAGCCGGGTCCTTAACACATCTAGCCGTCTAATTCATGCGGTTATATATCTCTTCTGGCTGTCTAATCCATGCTGGTACATAACCCTTGTGTTTGTCTACTCAAGGTGTGTACCTAACACTTGTGGCTGTCTAATCCTTGTTGGTACTTACATCATGTGGGTGTCTAATCCAGGCGGGTACAAAACACTTGTGGTTGCTTAATCCATGCTGGTATATAACTCTTGTGGCCATCTAATCCATGCGGTTACGTAATTTTTGTGTATGTCTTATCCAGACGGTTTCTTAGCAGGTGGGGTCCTCTAATCCAGATGTGTACTTATATCTTGTGGCTGTCTAATCTATGCGGGTACGTAACTCATGTTGCTGTCTAATCTAGTTGGACACTTAACACTTTTGACTGTCTAATCCATGCGGGTACTTAACTCTTGCAGCAGTCTAATCCATGTGAGGTCACTAGTGGTTGTCTAATCCTGGTGAGTGCTTACACTTTGTGGCTGTCTAATCCAGGCGGGTGCAGAACTCATGTTGCTGTCTAATCTACGTGGATAGTTAACACTTGTGGCTGCTAATCTTGGCGGCCTCTTAAATCTTATGTCTGTCTAATCCAGTCGGGTATATAACATGGCTGTCTAATCCTGATGGGTACTTATGTGTTGTGGGTTTCTAATCAAGTCGGGGATATAGCACTTGTGGCTGTCTAATCCTGATGGGTACTTACATCTTGTGACTGTCTAATCCAAGCGGGTACATAACACTTGTGGCTCTTAAATCGAAGCAGGTTCTTAAATCCTGTGGCTGTCTTAACCAGATGATTTCTTAAATGATGTAGCTTTTTAATCCAGGCGGTTACATAACAGCCGTGGGTGTCTAATCCATGTGGGTACTTACATTTTGTGGCTGTCTAATCCATGCGGGTGCATAACACTTGTGTCTGTCTAATCTTGATGTGTTCTTAAATTTTGTGTCTATCTATTCCACGCGGTCTATTCTCGAGGCGGTCTAATCTAGTTCGACACTTAAAAGTTGTAACTGTCTAAGCACGACGGGTACTTACCTCTTTTGACTGTCTAATACAGGCGGCTACATAAATCTTGTGGATGTCTAATCCAAACGGTTACATGAGTATTGTGGGTGTCTAATCCAGGCGGTTTCTTAACCCTTGCGTCTGTCTAATCCAGGCGGGTACATAACTTTTGTGACTGTCTAATCCATGCGTGTATATAACTATCGTGGCTATCTAATCCAATCGAGTGCTTAAATTTTGTGGCTGTCTAATCCAGTTGGGTACTTAACTCTTGTGCATGCTTAATCCAGAATGGTACATATTTCTTCTGGCTGTCTAATCCATCCGATTACTTATATCATGTAACGGATGGTTAACTCTTGTCTAATCCAGATGGGAGTATAACAATTCTAATTTTCTTATCCAGTCGGTTTCTTAAGTAGCGTGGCTTTCTGATACGGACGAATACATGATCCACATCGTAATTCTGGGAAGATATGTAAACACAAATAATCATCGGTAAACTTTCACTTAAAAGGCGTTAAATAAACTACTATTCCCTGAACGGCGTAAAATTAAAATTATTACAATTAAACCTTATTGGAATTGTTAATGGTGGACACCCCTGCAAGGCATTACTGAACACTTGTGACTGATTAATAACGACGTCACGAGAATATATCACGTGGTTGATTTATTCATGTCCAGCTTACACAGCCTAGCAATCAAAATGAAATAATATAGCTTCCAAGCTGAATACCGTACAGTTGCCTATTTCAGAGCACCAGCTAACCGATCCATATCAACATAGAAAAAAAATCCCGATCTCTGCTAAATACTACCAAATACATAATGACGAGGGCTCCAATGGCCACAGTAATATTCACAATGAAAAATCATTTAAAGATTAAAAGGTCCTTACTCTCTAAAGGGAATCAGAAGTTTGACAATTTATTTTATGCCGCTTACGTGAAGTATTTTTTTAAAAATCATTTCACCCCAAGCAAGGCGGAAATACCACTAATACGCAGTGGATAACAGTGAGAGAATGTGGAACATAAGACTTAGTATGGGGAGGATTGAAGAAAGATGAACAGGATTCAAGAAGACAGAAGATGGCGATTGAGATTGCATTTAAATTATTGAAGATTGTACTTATCAAGAAAGCAAGTAAACGGAACGAAGTTCCACAAGGGGAAATTGTGAAAAAACAAAAACAAAACAAAAACAAAACAAAAACCAAAAGAAACTGTTGGAGTAGAAGTGATGGTTGCATTTAGCTATTTTCAGCAGTAAGAGAGTGGGACCTAGATGCCAATCTAGTAGCACGCTTAAAGTCACGTGGTCAGGTCACCAGGGAAAAAGGTTCGTCAGAGCAGTTACCATGAAAATATTTCTTGAAAAGACATAGGTAAGCCACGCCACATCGGTGGGAAAGTGACTGAAGTCGAGATGCCAGGTCAGGATTGATTAAATGACAGATTCTTCTTGTTAAGAATCTTTAGATTCATAGCAGGATCACCAGACAAGATATGGTAGCAGGATTGTGCAAGACGGATTTGAGGTGAAGTTTTTTCTTGCACGACACAGTGAACCAGCTTTCCTTAGAATCGATGCTGGTATCCGTTCAATGTAGTCGCTTCACGCTCCAAGACAGTTTAAAACGTAAGAACAAGAAGGCACAGTGTGTTGTTCTCCAGGAGTCTAGTGTTAGCAATTCTAATCGCAGGCAGAAAAAAGTTCTCTATGGCGGTCAAATGAAAGCACCTTCGTTTTGGAGGCGGTAAAATTCGCAAGTCATTTCCTGTCCCCATAACCACTGATTGGAGGTCCTTTTCAAGAGCAGTTGCCGGGTTTACTTTGAAAGATTAGAAGTATTTGTTACCTAATGATCTCTACTAAAGACTCAGTGATTTTCAAGTTCGTCATGAAGAACATTTTTCTATCTGTCTATATTTCTGAGATGAGGTATTATGTACACTATTTACATTATTCGGACTATTGTCCCCATCTTTGTTGCCATATTTATTACAAAATTTCGGCCCTTCAGTATCTGTCTGTATTTCTGAGATGAGGTATTATGTACCTATTTACATTATTCAGACTATTGTCCTCATCTTTGTTTCCATATTTATTACCACATTTAGGCCTTTCAGCATCTGTCTATATTTCTGAGATGAGCTATTATGTACACTATTTACATTATTCGGACTATTGTAGTCATGTTTGTTGCCATATTAATTATAAACTTCTTCAGGTGGTTGGAATGTCGAAATGAACTCATGATTTCGTTGTAAGACTGTTCTAGTTCCACATGCCATGTCTAATGAATGTCAGTTATCAGTTATCTCCTGTTAATTCTCCTCTTCAACTTCTCCACTGCCTTAATCAGGTATTGAACTCACACACTTTGGGCCCTGTCACAGGATCTTACTAGACACATGGCACATTGAATAAAGTCGTTAGTTAGATCCATTGACAGGACCTCAAGAGTGTGAGTTCAATACCCCGTTAAGGCAGTGGAGAACTTTCAGAGGGAAATTAACAGGAGATAACTGATAACTGACATCCATTAAACATGGCACGTGTAACTAGAACAGTCTACCCCAGTGAGCGAAATAAAGGGTTCATTTCGACATTCCAACCACCTGAAGAAAGCCGGAGCGTACAACAGCCGAAACATTGTAATAAATATGGCGACAAAGATTTGGACAATAGTCCCAATAATGTATATAGTGAAAATTTTTCTAATAATTGATTGCAGATTAAGCCTAACGTAGTTTAAATCACGAGAAAATGTTCAGCGCCTGCATTTGTTGTGTGCCTTTGCAAATAGCTGCTTTTTGTTAGATTAGCGAAGTCAATTGGCAGACATAATGGGGGGGGTGTATTTCATGTTTATTTTTTTTATTGCTGAAAATGTATTTAAACTTGATCAGGTTTATACAGTCAGCGCCAAAATTATTCGTACACCCATCAATTTTGAATATTTTTATCCAGTTCTCAGACTAATGCCCGTATGATGTCAGATTTTTATATGCTAATAATTACAATATATATATATATATATATATATATATATATATATATATATATATAAACTAATTTTTCAGAACAATTGTACAGTATGAAAAATAGAAAAAAATAACCAATTTTCACAATATTAATAGTCAATAGCATGGTCTCTCATCTGTATAACTTGCTGCAATCGTTTTCTAAAGTTATTGATGAGATTTGAACAAGTCTTTTCTAAGATTTTCTTAAATTCTTCAATGGTTACACGTTCTAATTTCTGAATGTTTTTAGTTTAATAACGATTTATTCAACCTTTCCTTTCTTGACATAGATTTTCAATAGGATTCAAGTCGGGACTCATTTAAGGCCATGGCAGAACTGTAATCTTTTTCTGAAGTCACACAATCATTCATTTAGACATATGATTGGGATCATTAGCTTGCTGTATTTTAAATCGCGACCTAGATTTTGCTCTGATCGCTGTAGATTTTCATCCAGAATTTTGATACGCCTATGTTAAAGTTTACGATTGACTCCATATTCAAATATTGATCGGGGATTATGGTTGAATCTAGATGCCAAAAATGATCAGGTGTACACTTGATTTGATCCACAAACTTTGTTCGAGTTTATGCGTGATTCTATACGCTTTATATTTTCGGTTTACGCCGAAATGCTTATGTAACGAATGTAGCAAATATTTGGGTTTACACTCAAGTCTATATATGACGTTGGCTAATTATTCAACATGTCAACTGTTGCGTTATTTAATTTCCACTTTCGTGCTTATTACGCGCGAGTCTACATGCACATACGAGTCGGGTTTATATTAAACACGCGGAATGTTGACTTTTGGTGTGGTCTTACGCTTCTTCAAGATATGTAGTATCAAAAGCGTTCCCAATTGAAAACGGCTTCAAGCAAGTGTGTGTACCACGTAATGTTTTCAATGTCGTTAAGATATTCGCATACAGGAGTACGCAGAAGTAGGTATTCAGTTAAGTGTTATGCAAGTTTATATTAGTATTAGATTAATACTTCTATGATTTATTTGATATTAAAATTTATTAAAATCATTTTTAATATTTGTATTTTCATATTTTCTATTAAAATACATTTATTATAATTTTTATTCTTTTAATAAATACTAATAATAAATGTATCAGTATCAGTCTATGTTTTGGGATGAGATATTATGTACACTATTTACATTATTCGGATATTGTCCTCATCTATGTCGTCATATTTATTACAATGTTTCGGCCCTTCAGTATCTGTCTATATTTCTGAGATGAGGTATTAGGTACACTATTTACATTATTCGGACTTTTGTCCTCATCTTTGTTGCCATATTTATTACAAAGTTTCGGCCTTTCAGTATCTCTCTATATTTCGGAGATGAGCTATTATGTATAATATTTACATTATTCGGACTATTGTCCTCATCTTTATTGCCATAATTATTACAACGTTTCGATTGTTATACGCTCCGACCTTCTTTGGGTGTTTGGAATGTCGAAATGAACCCTTTACGGATGTAGAATTAAATCTACAAACTGTCAGTGTCTCCCCATAAATTAAAGCCAACACAAAATTAAAATCAGTTAATGTTAGATTCAACCGCCCTGTGAGTATAAATAATCAAATCCCCAAAAGAAAAGAATCTAGGTTATATAGAGATCCCTTCAGTAAAATAATTTTCGAAGATAAAATAAAAGAATATGAATTTTTTTTTAAAAAAGCAGTAGAAAAACAAACTCGAATTTAAACCTCAAATAAAACAACAAATGAAAAACAATTCGAAGAAAAGAAAAAAAATTATTTGGTTTAACCCCACTCCTTTTAACTTAGTGGTCAAGTATAAAATAGGGAAAATATTTTCAAATTACTTAATAAACACTTTCCTCAAAATTCCGAATAACATAAAATATTTAATAAAACACAGTTAAATTAAGCTACAGCTGCAATAGCAATTTAGAGACCAAAATAAAATGAGAAAACTAAATTTCAAAACTAACGTACAGCAAAACAATGTTAACAATAATATAAGGAATTGTCGAAACAAAAGTAGCTGTCTATAAGATGAAGTTTGCAAAACTGAAGCAATAATTTAAAAAGCAGAAATAATAGGTACAAATCTAGGATTTCTAAGTATGGATGTTGAAAACAATAATATTATCATTAAAATGCAACGTGTTTTAAGAGTTGTCTGTCCATAGGGGAGAAACCTAATGTAAACTTTATCCTCCGCTCTACCATAAACTTTTGGCGGTTATTTGGCTGTCAATAAACAGATTAACATGTTAGAAAGACAAGAGCTCGTTGTTAAGAAATGTTTCTATACAACATTTTATGCTATAGGTAAGTAATATTAGTTTCAAATCAAATTTAACTTCAAATTTGCTAATTTTCCTGAAATAACGTTTCAGAGATATATATTTTATTTTTGCAAGACTTTTTAACCCGAGAATTAACTTTTGTTTACACAATTGCAGTTTTTTTCGGTATAGTTTCTGCTTGGAATACACCACAGAATATTTTGCTAATTGCAAGAAGTAAATTCTAAAACCTTTAGATTTCAATTAAAGCTAAAAATGAAAGATTCAAGAAAGGTTTATTTCATTATCATAAATTAATTTTAAAAATTACTTATACCGAATTAGTGGAAGGGTACCTACATAAGAATGAATAAAAACTTAATAATAAATAAGAGATAATGTTACAAGTTATTTAATGTCAAATATTTATATGTCAAATACATATCAAAATAATAATGTATAAAATGTAACAAAATGTAAACAAGTAAAAGTAACATATTTAGTTTTGGGGCGTTTGTATGGATACATAATGTCTTGATGCAAAACTGAAAGGGCCATGCCTAATGAAGCATCTTATCGTACATAATATGCTATAGATGCGCATATAAAAGCTATTAACAGGCAGCATATAGAAATTACGCCACTGATGTACTTGTAATTTATACCATCCTAGAAATTCGCATCCATGATGAGGCGGCGAGTTGGGGAGTGCCTTACCAGTATAGAATCCACTTACTTGGCATTTAATTAGTGATCATAGCAGTCGTAATAAAGGTCGTCCTCACAAAGGCAAGTCGTAACTATATGAGGAAGCGACTGTCAGAATCGTCTAGCGGTTTAAGGAACTTTTTTATTCAAAACCAGAAAACTTGAAATGTTAAAAATGAGTATAAGAAATACGTGGTCTGTCAAAACCCCTTGTAATAGGGGTAACTGTATCCGTTATGAATTAAAGCACACACACTCGCGCGTACAGACACGCACGCGCGCGCGCACACATACACACACACACACACACATATATATATATATATATGTTTCCATAATATAGGTTTGTCTTGATTAGCTAATATATTTTCAAAATATACACTCCCCGCTAACTCTTCAAATGTCGAATGTATAACTAATTCTAATTTCTATAACCCCCTCTTTACGTATATCTTACTTATGAAACGCAGATTGTGTGTGTGTGTGTGTGTGTACGTTTATATATTGGATTGGATTTCCTACATTTTTCAACCGATTTCAACAGAACTTCACAGGACTACGTAAAATAACCTTGCCGTGGTTCTGACAGCGCCAAAAGTTGGAAAAACCGAATTGTTTTTGCACAAAATAAATTTGAAAACACGATGAAGAGCCATTAAGGAAAGGGGGACAACTCATATCGAGTTATACTTATTAATATTGAGTTATTGAATTATACTTATTATAAAACCAAGGTTGGTTGTTCGTGTGTGTGTATATGTGTGTTCGTTTATATATGGGATCGGATCTCCTACATTTTTTAACCGATTTCAACAAAACTTCACTTTTTATTTGGCAGTCCATGTTTCTTACTGCACACTTTTTTTCTATATTTTTACATTCAAAATTCTTTAAACATTCCATTTACAAGACAATCGTTTATAATAAAATTCTATGGAATCGGTAACCTCATAGCGATTGATGTTTTTGTTTTTGGGTTTGACAAATTCGTAAAAAAACAAAAAAAAAACTAATTAAGTCATGCGTGTCCGTCAACCTTAAACAATAATCTTGGTCAATTTTATTTTTCAGTCTTTATGATGGTTGAAACTTGATCTATAACTTACTGTTACATCCCTGGGCAACGCCAGGCTCTACTGCTAGTTAAGTATAATTTATAAGTTTCCCCTACTCTAAGATCACTCAAACTTTCTTTCCATTGATCACTTACATCTTTTTATCTATATATTTTAAAGGTATTTCAAACCACTTTTTATTCATCTTTTCATGTGCCCTAGGGCTTCTGCCTTTACTTTTTGCTGGATTTGCATCAGTGACCTTCATGATAATCAGTTCTTAACTCTATACCTCTGGAGATGGCACAATCTTTTATTTGTATCTCGATAGTAAGTCTGTTCGGTTCAATAAGGTCAAATTGTCAGCTGATCGAAAATAAACCTACAATATTCTGTTAACTGGGGCAAGTAATGTCTTCTTAATTTTAACGCTCCCAATACGAAATTTCTCTTTATAAGTCATATATGAGGATCCATTCATCTTATCATCAACAAGGCTTATAATAACCATCAGGAAAGAGATCCATTGCGTTTTCTTCGTCCTGCTATATATTTATAAATGTTTGATAATTTCAAATTTGTAATCTGTTGCTTTTTGGTTATATTTTTGCATGTACGTTCACACTCATCTGAGACCATCTTCAGCGGGTTAAATTGTCTTTAATTCCAAACATTTTTACTGTGAGTTTTACTACGTTTTTTATGGTTTTATAACAATTACAAATTCTCGATCTTCCATTTTCCTGCAAAGGAGGCAACTTTTGTATTTCTTAGTTTTTTATTAATATAATTGTTTCTGTTTCTAATACCAAGGAGTTTTGAACTGGACGATAATTATATATATATATATATATATTTTATATATATATATAACAATATATATATATATTGATAGATATTTAGATAGATTCAGTTTTTTAGAGAAACAAACAGACAGTTTAAGTTATCTTAATTCCAATGCTAAAGAAAATTTGTTCTGTTTAATAAAAATAAACATTGAGCACTGTTTTGTGAGTCAGTTTTAAGACACACACACACACACACACACATATATATATTCATATGTGTGGATACAATCTATTTTATGTGTGCGTGTTTGTCTGTGTGTGTCTTTTGCTTATCTAAAAGGTTATTTAATAATCCTAATTTCTTTTTATGATGTGACGTCCCTAACACAGCCTTCGCTCGCTCTTCGCTGCTTCGTTCGGGTGTCGCCGCTCCAAACGTGACGTCCGCCTGTTTGCGTCAGTCGTGTTGTCCCGTCCTGTGACGACCAACTGGCTTGGTATCGGTCGCGGCACCCAAATGTGACGTTCTAACCTTTTGGTGATTCGGATGGGAATCTGGTTAGATTCGATATCAGCCTCGTCGTTCCCAACTCGCTTCCAACGTCTGGTTACCAAAGTAACTGCGTTGATCTCCAGTCTGCCTACCCACGTTGTGAATTGATCTTAGGCAGACGAAATCAATCAGTCGTTGGGCCGTAATGCAAGTTGAGTTCAACGAGGGTGATATCGCACAAATATGTATAAAAAAATAAAATGATAACTCAAAAGTTCAAGGTATCAAAAAAAAAGGATAACAATACTTTATGTCTAGTTGCTGGATACATAGGACTGCGTCTATCTCCCGACCCGTTATATGGATTGTGACACGTTGTTTTTTTTGTTAGGCGAGTTTTAACATCTTTAAGTTGTCTGTTCTTTAAGAAATTGGTTCTTGGTGTGTCTTCAGGCGAAAGTCGAAACTTATTTTGGTGGTATGGATCTAAGTCGCTCTTCAAAATAAATTGTTCTTGGATTGAAGATGAGTTCGGAAGTTGCGCGAATCTTAGTCAGCTGTGAGGCCTGCTTCAACTGAGCACTCTGAACTCTTCGGGAAACTGCCTGAAACTCTGGAACTGAACTGTACTCTACTCAACTGATTTCTGCTCGCTGCGACTTTGCTTATATGGACGCCGACCAAAACCGGGGTGGGTTTGTCGGCGTTGGAGGTTCCTCGATAATTCTAAATACATATCCACTTTTATTTTTGGTTAGGAATTTTCCACTTCTTTCCATTTTTGGAAGTCTTCTCTTACTCCCACCTTCTCACCATACTTCAGAGGGGCGTCAACGGCCCTCCCCACTTCTTCGTAGCAACTTCTCATACCCATCCTCTAAATGGGCGGCGGCGGCTTCCCTCCTTGCGTCACGTGATCACCTCCAGCCAATGATGTCCATCCGGGCGTTTGCGATCCAGCTGGCTTTGTTTCAGGAAGAAAAAAAAAATATCTTGCTCAAAAAAAAATATCTTTTTCTTTTCCTTTTCTTTCCTTAATCGCAGCTCTCATCTTCTCTGGCCGCCAACAGTGCAATGCGACCAGTAGTGTGATAATCTCTATTCTCATCTGGACTTCGTCAGTCAGATTTTTGCTAATTATCAGAATGGGTGGTCGTCCAGCAAAACTCAGTCGACCGTCGTCTCGAAAAAACAGTTCCATTGTTCTAGTCATTCTTGGTGCCAATTTCTGATAACATAGTTTTGTTATCACAACCGAATTCTAACACCTATAGATGTCTTGTCAAAAAACGGTCAGTCGTTACTCAAGGTTGGTTTCGTGTGCGGCTTAGCAGACGACACAGTTAATTTTTCCTATCTATCCAAAGACCTGTATTTCACCTGTTCTTTGTCAATTATCAAAATAACATTATCAATTGGAGTTCTCTTAGCTAGTCGGTCTGTGGTTTGCTTATTAGATGTGTGCCAGCATTAAGCGGCTGTTATCTATCCCCGATAACACAAGTTCGTTGCCAGAACATAGTCGATTCCCTTATCCACTTAGAATTTTTTCTGCAATGGTAATGAACCTTTTCGCCATTTGCTACTTATCAAAATAACATTGTCAAGTCCCTGGTCGTGGGTGTTTTTTTTTATCATCTACGCTTAAGTCTCGCCTCTTTTTCCTTTCTTTTTTTTTTTTTTTTCCTTTCTTTTTTTTTTTTTTGTCCTGTTAAATGGTGTCACAGAATGACAATTGAACATTATTACGCCAATATTGAAATTCAAACTGACTCAGAAAACGCTTTTTTCAGTAAGCAATCAATAGTTTTTATTAAAAAAATTCCTTTTCTAATATATATATATATATATATATATATATATATAATATTGCTTATATATGATTATGTACTGTAAATATATATATATATATATATATATATTCATTTATTATTCACACAAAAACTAATGCAAACGTTAATGATTTAATTGGCGAGACATCCATCATCGCAAACAATTCAAATAATATAATTAACCTCCGAATCCGTTATTCAAAATGAAATGATCCTTGTTTATAAAATTTCTGCCGTATTAGTTCTTATTTTTACTACAAGCTTTCGTCGGTTCCTTTTCACAATCTTTCATCAATAGAATAGATGTTGTTCTTGTTTTTTCTCTTAGTAATAAGAGAACAACAAAATATATGTATTAAATGGATACGAAAATGCTATTGAAATATATGAAATGTGTATGTATAAATATATGCATGCAATTATATGTTATATATGCGCGGTACTTATTGGAAAGGGCTCAATATCAGTGATAGAGCTAACATATTTATTTGGATTGATGTGAGTTTGTGACCCTATGTTTACGTTCTCAAAGATTAATGGCCCAGAGGATAAAAGCGCTGGTAATACAGTGACTTGAACCAAACACGTATGCGTTTAATATTTGTCCTCAGCTAACTTGAACTAAACTTGGAAAGTTGAGTTACTAAAGAGAAATAGCTGAACCTGAGCGTTTCGTTCAAAATTCCAGTTACCTGAAGAAAGCCGGAGCCTACAAACGCAGGAACGTCATGAATATGGCAATAAATATGAGGATAATTTAACGCTATGTTATATTTTTTTTACTTTTTCTAGTTAACTCCCTTCCATGGAACAATGTACATATAGAAGTATGTATATTTGTGTGCCTGTTTCTGCTTTGAGAACTGATTACATTGTATTCATATAATGTAAATCATATTTTACTTTACTGCATTTTGGATAGGATATATACTTCTATCCTTCGGTAATCTTCTGAGATAATCACATTCGATTGGCTATCGCGAGACATATGTCCAGAATAAAACTCAACATATTGAATAAATACACGAGTAGAATATGATATTTTTAAATAAAAATGACACCTGAAACAAACAATGCTTTATCGAAAATCAGAAAAAGTTCCAAATCATTAAAAAAAAAATCCAAATCAAAAAAGTGAACTTAAGCAAAATAATCATTTCAGATATTCTTATTTTTAATTTTTACACGGAAATAAATTAGTTAAAAAACGTGTCAAATGTAAATGGCGCCATGCGTATTATTATTTGCCCAAAAAGTATTTTCTTTCTCAGTTTTGTATCGTGTTACACTAATAATTAATGGCATATTATATTTTATATCGAAAATGCCTTTTCAAATTTTCTTTTATTGACAAGCTCAGTTCAATTTTATTTATTTCCTTCTTTCTTAAAATGTCTTGTAAAATCTTTTACGCGTGATCTAGGTGGTCGAAAGTGGATCACCTAAATTTTCAACTTTATTTCTTCGTTAAAATATAGGTATGAATAACTTTATTTATATTATCATTATATATATATATATATATATATATATATATATATATATATACACACACACACACATATATATATATATATATATATATATATATATATATATATCAAATTGTGTGTGTGTGAAAATATATAAAAATAGGAAAGAACTCGTTAGGTAAATAATCCAAAAAGCCTTATTTAAATTTTTTTTTAAAATAAAAAAATAGTGATCGATACAAAAGTAGAGCATAAATATAATTATTTATTTAAAAATATGATTTTTGCCATTTGAAGGAAATGAATAAAACATCAAAATTAAAAATCGAAAATTATAAACAAAACTAGAACTTGTAAAACTTGGGATGATCCATGCCCTTTATGCCTACATGAAAAACTACACATTATTAAGTTTCTAAATAATAAAAAATCTATTAAACAATAGACATGAGTTAACGGTTTTTTGCCGGCATCATCAAATTTTTGCATTGAATAATTAGCATAAAACAAACAAACAAACAATAAAATAGTTTTTAAAATCCATAGTCCTAATAAATAGTGTAAATGCCCTACAAAAAAAGATAACCCTTTATGAAGTCGTCAAAAAACAAATGTTACGGCAGTTTTTTTAAATACACAAAACCCTTTCAGAAAAAAAAAAAAAAAAAATCTCCAAATATAGACACTAAACCAGACTAGGCGAAAATCATCTTCCGTTTTAAATTTAGACACTCCAACCTTACCCTGAATTGACATCTATGAATGTAACTCTATACTGATCCAAATTATTAACACCTAACACCCTTTCTTTTTTAAACAATCGCTCTAGCCTTTACCATAGAAATTTTTTTTTCAATAATGAATATGCTATTAAAACACGTAAATTTCAGAAATTAGTTATTCCAAAAAAATTTCTGAAGATGGAACAGAGCTTACTTTAATTCAGTTTAATTCAAATAATTATATTGAAGTTTTCGGCTCTTGTTTTTGAACTCTTATGTAGCGTGTTGGAATCATATTTTAAATAAATAAATAATATTCATATATATATATATATATATATATATATATATATAATAAATAAGATACCCAAGGTTCCAAAAATGATAATGAATGTAGGACGCCCATGGATTAAACACAACAAAGACAAGCTGAAAAACAACTTTTCAGCTCTCAATATAAATATAACACCCTCAGACACTTAGCCTTGGAGCGGGTAGAATGGAGATCAACTGTTTTTAGCGGACTTGGCAGTTTCTAGTCAAAAATTAAACATCTTCAAGAAGCGAGTACAAGATCTAAAAGGTCAGACATTCTAACAAATATCTCATCCCACAATCCTTACCCTTCCTTCTGTATGCGACCACCTTTTGATAAATCACTAGCGGATCTTAAAAGCCACTTAAATTATCGCAAAAATAAATTATAATATATAATCAATTAAGTTTTCAGATCCTCATACGTCGAAACTGACGAGAGAGTCCATTAGATAGATAGATAGATAGATAGACAGATAGATAGATAGATAGATATTTCTTAAAATACATCTATTAGTATACAAGATCAGTGATGTTTCTAGCCGAGGTTCATTAGGGGTAGGGGTTTCGGGTCATTCAACATCATACCCCCTCTCCAGGGTAACCCAGATGATACTGATCGGGTATCGACTTGTGTACCTTCCGTTAGCTATAATTTTTTCCCAACTGCACAATACGGCTTCCCTTGTCTATTTATAGCCTACTCCCAGATAACTTCCGGTTCACCAGCAATGTGCACTCCTCCATGAAAAGGAAGCAAATGCACACACAATTTCTATCTTGTCAGAAACAGGGGGCGTTCTTGGCTTGAAGTGGTAAGTAATGATTTGTTCCTCTCACTGAGACATTTCCACATACATGTACACATACGAAAACGCGCTCTAGAATCACATTCCATTTCCGTTTATGTTAATCATTCGCCCGAAGGAAAAAAAAATCCTCCTTTCTTTTTTCTTGACCCTCCCCTTTTATAAATCAGACACACACATCATTGCCGACACACTTACACACCAACATACAAAACATAAATAAATAAAATGAATAGATCTATTAAAAAATGCCGTAAACCTATAGGAAGCAACAGGTGCTAGATCTTATCCAGGGTAACAATGGTTTGGTGTACCCTAATTCTGTCCCATAGTCTGGACTCCATTGTCTTCAACTAGATAGATAGATAGATAGATTGATTGATTGATTGATAGATAGATAGATTGATTGATAGATAGATAGATTTCTGTTCAAAAGACAGAAAAGGAGTGTGAACTTGACGATAATTGGATGTATCTACGTCTATTGTTGAAATAAATCTCTAACAGGCAAGATGTGTGTGTTTGTGTAACGAATGCACGGCCGCAATATTCGACGGATTTGCACCAAAATTTACATGCACATGCTCAAGTTAGCGTCATGGCCAAGACCAACTTTGCATTTCCCAACTCCCATCGATAGTGGAAATAATCGATTTTTTCATACTTCTACGGCAGTTTTCATGTAGTTTGCGGCCATTTTCTACTGGCCAGAGTGAGAACCTATAGCTGGCTGCCACGAATAGGCAGGAAGATTCTAGTGGCCAACGTGAGAGCCAACAGCTGACTGACACGAATGTTAACTAGCATGCTAGCATGCAAAAAAATCGATAGCTGTATTCGTCGCAAGTGGGAAAAAAATTATATCTGCATGGCACTTTACTCCAATTGGCTCATTCGCTTGCTTAAACTCAACGTTGATTCTGATTCCGCAGAACTGGGTCGGATGTGAAAAAGTATTTGTTGTCAACATTTATTTTCATTCGGTTTTTACAGTTATGAGTCCTTTTTTAAATCTGATCGTGTTCATTTTGTTTAGTTATATTTCGTAAGGGATTTAATGTTTAGTATAGAGCTTAGAAAAAATTCTCAGTGTGAGATAGGCAAGAAGTAAGGCATGTAGCAACATCAGCACGGCAAAGGGTACTCCTTTAAAGGCAAGGAAGGGCAAAAATATTTTAAGTCAAGTGATAACGATTGCTGTATGAGTCGTACGAATTTTTGAATCAAGCACGGGCAACGCCGGGCCATGCTGTTAGTAAATAATAAACATTTCAGATTTTGGGCAGTGACATTGGAAATACAGAGTTGAGGTAGAATTACAAGGAACCGGAAACCCAATCGTAATAAGGAAAAAACGGGATAAACTCTCTTGTTCAAAAGATCGGAGTGGTGTGTGAACCAGACGATAAGTGATTATATCTACTCTTGGAGTCTGATTACGTTTAGGAATGGCCAAAGACGCATTCCAAAAGACAGGAAGGTTTCGTCGGTAACAAAGAAAAGACTAATGAACTGCTATCTGGCCTCCTTTACGACAGCGAATTTTGGACGTTTCCTCAAACATGAAGAAGAAACTCGGGGCAACTTATATATGGTTCTACAGAAGGATGTTTAGGATAGCATAGACCGAACATGTGAGCAACGATGAGGATTTGGGGAGAAGGCAAACAAAGAGGAAACATATACTTAGCAACAGGGGGAGGCAGCTGAAATTTCTGACACACGCAATGAGAAAGGACGGCTTGGAAAATCTGATACTCATTGGGCGGATATTGGGGAAGATGGACAAGGGGAAGCCAAGCGTGACATACTTAGTGGGCTTAAGAAGAGTGGATGCTAGAACAGGGTTTGGGTGAAGTAGGAAAATACAAAACTTATTGAGAACTAAAACGGATAGGAGCAAGTGGAGAGCCACGATCGCCTACGTCCGGAAAGGACACGGCACATAAAAGAAGATTGTGGAAAATTAAATAAATAAATCATAAAAATAAACATAAATATTAAAAATAAATAAATATTATTAATTTCAAAAGGTTAGGCGGCGAGGTTCAGAGGATAGATTTAAAGTAGAATTTAGAAGGAACCGGACATCCAAATATGTTGAAAAGTCAAGGGAGGATTATGAACCGGACAATAGTCGAACCAATCTAATCCTAATGAGGAAAAATATATTAAATAAAATTACAGTGATTAAAAATCGTGTATATAAGCGGAACCCCATCAATTTATGACTTTGGACTCCAGGACAAAAAAAACAGTTCTGAAAGAATATTTCTGAAAATCTATATATATATATCTGATCTAACATATATGTGTGTGTGTGTGTGTGTGTGTGTGTGTGTGTGTGTGTGTGTGTGTGTGTGTGTGTGTAAATATATAAAAATAGGAAAGAACTCGTTAGGTAAATAATCCAATGTTCTTTAGTATTTTGTTATTATTAAAAAACAAAAAACAGTGCTCGATGCAAAAGTAGAGCCTAAAATATAATTATTTATTTAAAAATATGATCACATCGCTACATAAGAGTCATCATGTTTCAAAACAAGAGCCGAAAACTTCAATATAATTATTTGAATTAAAATGAATTAAAGTACCAAGCTTTGTTCCATCTTCAAGCGAATTTTTTTTTTTTTTTTGGGAATGACTAATTCTTGAAATTCACGCGTTTTATTAGCATATTCATTATTAAAATTAAAATTACTATGGTAACGGCTAGAGCAATTATTTAAAAAAAAAAAAATAGACATCCCAACATTACCCTGACTTGACCACTTTGAATGAAACAAATTATTAACCTTTACGCCCCATTTTTTTTTAAATAATTACCATAGAAAATTTAAGGATTCTGATTGTTTTCCACGGGGTTTTATAAATCCAGAGTTGTCCACCTAGAATAATTGCCCTACTCAGGCTTAAGACACTTAATTGTAGCTCCACCCTCGATAGACTTCTGAAAAGCTGATAGGTTTATGCCTTTCTCAAAGGTGAAGAGAAATCTAAAGTCAGAATTGAATACAATGTTCCGATTGTATTTGCTTCAAGAAAATGCAGTTATACTAGGAAACCAAACGGAGATCCCATATAAATTAAGTCGTTTAATTTTATCCTTGATTGTGTAAACTGATTATTAAACTTAAAAAGGTCTATGATAAATGGAATAAACATTATCAACCGAAAAGGTTAGATATACACGAATATACCAGCTGGAACCACACACACGTCTATCTATCTATCTATCTATCTATATATATATATATATATATATATATATATATATATATATATATCCGACGTGCAAATATTCGGGATAACAACTGAGACATTACTCTTTTTATTGAACAATTTAGTTCATGCCACAATGACCGATAAACTCCTAAAACAAAAAATAAATAATAAAAATTCTCAAATTACAATGTTAGTAACAAACGCACTCTCTTAAATTTTCAAAAAATTCAACCTCAGCGTTGCACGCTCCAAATCTGTATCTTGAAGAATTTTGTCATGGTTGGTAAACTGGTCTTCCTAACAAGTTTAAATGTTATAGGAGATATCAATATCAAATCAAATTCAATATCAGAAAGAAGCCGTTTAAAGACATGCCTATTGTGCAAACATCGATTCCTATCACCACGCATTCAATCGCCCAGACCCAACCCGTATACGCATACAGACGCATACATATATATATATATATATATATATATATATATATATATATATATATATATATATATATATATATATATATATATATATATATATACATATATCCACACACACAGATCCTTCCCTTCCCTCCATTAGAATGTCTGACGCTCAACTTCTCGAGAGCAATTCTCTGCGGCTTCTCGGTCTCACGTAGACTGCTGACCTGAGATGGAATAAATACATCGAGTCAATTGCCTCGTCCACTACAAGGAAAGTTGGCTCCCTGAGCCGCGCCAGGAATTTTTTCTCCCCTGAATCGATCCTCCAGATCTACAAATCCACAATTCGCCCTTGCATGGAGTATTGCTGCCATATATGGTCTGGTGCCCCTTCTGTTTGCCTCCTCGGGTTCTTGATAGGCTCCAGAGGCGGATATTCAATGTAATTGGCCCCTGCTCTGGCGTCTCGTCTACAGTCACTTTCTCACAGACGCGCCGTCGCCTCTCTCTGTCTGTTCTACAAATACTTTCATGGAAATTGCTCCGAGGAGCTGCATTCGCTGGTTCCCAGACGTCATGAGTTCCAGCGCCCTA
>CAHIKZ030002244.1:0-92500 GCA_903632075.3 Acanthosepion pharaonis | reverse complement strand
TTATTTTCATTCTTTTTCAAGGCCTTTCAAATACTGTGTCTTCATTGTTACTTTCACTCAAAGTTATTTTCTGTTGCCATAGAAGGATATGACAACACAACTATAAAATTCAAACAAACTATATCAGAGATATGTTTAGTGGCAGAATGTAAAAGATTCGTTGCGGTTACGGTTTGTTGTGGGAATGGCGGTTGCCACTTGTTGTTGATAAAAATCAGACGTAGAAATAAACGCAAGGTTCAGATACTCCTGCCTGCCAAATTTAACTACATAAAAAAGGTTGGACTTTGATTAAGTCCAAAGAAAGGTAAAAAAGCAAACAAAACAAGACCGATAATATATGTATATACAAATATATATTAATAACAAGTTACAATACATGAAAACAGTACAAAGGACGAAGCGTGTGTGAATATTCTGTATGTGCGTGCGTGTGTGAATATTCTGTGTGTGCGTGCGTGTGTGAATATGTGCTTAGCGTGTTTCCACGCTATCACTTGTTAGCGACTACATTTCGAGGTTGATAGTTGAAATCCTCTAGGAATAAGAGAAATTTACCTCGAGGTGTCAGTGCACAGGCCTGAAAGGAAAAAAGAGATCGAGGCGAAGGGTCATTGCCTATTTATAGCCAGGAAAGAGAGACCCCTGGTGAAAGGGTTAACGGAGTGAAAGGAGGAGTTAACTCCGACACAGGATAAAGATTTTGTACAGGAAATGAAGTCACAAACAGAATGATAAATGTTAAAGGAGAGAGAATAATAAAAGAAAAAAAAAAAGAGCGTACCTGGAGTGAAAGTGAATGAGAACTTTCGGAAGAAACCAGAAACAGGAACCAATGGATTGACCTTGTAAAAATTTATTTAATAAAATACATTACAAAAAAAGATTTTAAAGAAATTATTGTTAAAACGGAAAAAAAGAAAATTATTTGATATAAATAGATAAATAAATAAAACTGTTTGCTAAAACGGTAATATTTTGAAATTAATTTTTTTTAATTACCGTAATTACACATATATAATACGCCTTCATCCATGATACGCACCCTAACATTTGTTCTGAAAGTGTGGGAAAATGCTTCTCCTCACGAATAATAAGCACCCCATTTTGGTTATCAAACCCTATAAATTGTACCTCTCTAATTTCATTGCAGACAGCGTTTCCTTCTCTTAGGAAAAATGGTTTGAAACATGGAATAATATTATTCTTAGTTTTATGAAAATTCTTGTTTTATTTTAAAATTGTACGTATTGTTAGGTACTTATGATTAAATTTGACATCCTTATCGGGATAGATTGTGTCAAAATGTCGTATTTTTATAGTGAGTAGTCATTTTGCACCTAAAATCGACCTATGAAACGGCAATATTTTTAAAGATTTTTTTGTAGCTGTGCATAATACGCACCCCTTATATTGCTTATTTTTTTCGAAAAATACATATTACATAGGGAATTACAGTACATTTGATTTTAGCGATCGCATTTGCTAAGTGGTTTCTTTATAGTAACAGTGGTTGATAACTTACTAGTGTTTTAATTGGTCAAATTCAAACAAGCTCTGTTTTATTTTGTCAGCGTCTGGAAGTAAATTTGAACAAAAAACTGATAAATGCGGATCGGTCTGTAGAGTCGTTTTGCTCAGCTGGAGAAAATTCTGATTCTCCGTTGTAAATATATATTTAACTTTTAATCCAAATCAAATGGATATTTTATTTTCCCATTGAACAGAGAAAGAAATGTCTCTTTGAAGTGAGAAAGAATTACAGTTTTTTAAATTTTTTCAAAATAACGGTATAAATTTCTATTTGAAGAAAGAATAATTTACAAAACAATTCTAAATAAATCCTTCCAAAGGAGTGGTTATTAATTACTCTTTGAAAAGTGAAAAATATATTTAAGCAACAAGGCTTTAAATTTAAATTTTTTATAGGAGAAATATTCTTAATTTTTAAAAATATAAGTTAATAATATTCTTTGTGTGTAAATTGGACACAGAATGTCTATTCTATTATTTTAATTTTAAAAAAGGAAGTGAAAATTTCCTATTTCTTTGATTGTATTTTAAATTTAATAACAAACTAAAGTTGCCGATATCAGAATAAACTGAGTTCTTTCGCCTTGGTTGGCAACCAGTCTACGATATATATATATATATATATATATATATATATATATATATATATATATATATATATATATATATGGAACAGTTTAGATAGTTAGAACAAATATGAACAGACAGAATAAGATTATATATATATATATATATATATATATATATATATATATATATATATATATATATATATATATATATAGATAGATAGATAGATAGATAGATAGATAGATAGATAGATAGATAGATAGATAGATAGATGTACGTATTTAACATAGAAATGAACAGATTACGATATATAGAGAGATATGAGCAGAATAATATATATATATATATATATATATATATATATATATATATATATATATATATATATATATATATATGATAGATTAGGATAGATAGAAGTCATGAAAAGAATGAATACATATATATATATATATATATATATATATATATATATATATATGAACAGATTAGGATAGATAGCGAGTCATGAAAAGAATAATATATATATATATATACAGATAGACAGATAGGAACAGACTAGGATGGATAGGTAAACATGACATGTGAACCATGATTCAATCTGGACGAACCCTCTGAGCTGTTCTTTGATGTCATTCTAGGAAACCCTGCGAACAGCGATGCCATGCCCTCACACATTATGCGCATATATAATTATTTAATCCAGTCTACCCCGTTGTGCTAAGTAGCTCTTGACCCTCCAGTAAAATTCGCTCGCTCTTTGATATGTTTCATCCTGTTGAAAGTCTAGTTACCCATCAGGCTAAAAAAGAAAACCCCTGGTGGGGGAACCGGTTTAATTGCTGATGCCTCTACCACATTGCAAGTATCACTGAGTTATGTGTTACCTGTAGAACTAGCAAAATTTATCGATAAAACTAATCAACTTTGTGGATAGACATGATCAACTAAACCCTAAAATTTTATAGCTTAAACATGTATGTCTATCTCACTATCTTTCTATGTTTCAGCTTAATGCTTAGAATTCGAAAACACCTGTATGCACATTTTTCAACTTTATAAATTTAAGTAATTTTCACTTAAATTTCAATAGAACTCACTTTTCGTGAGATTCAGCGCTAATTAGATATCTTAACTAACCTCAAGTCATTTACTATTATCATGTGATCATGTCATTCAATTAGCAGACGATGCATCAAATTAACCTGATTTAGTAATGGGGAATCTTGATTTCATTGCAAACCCGAGGCGACTGAATAGGAAATCAGGTTGGATGAAGATTTTGTGAAAATACTTCATAGAAAAGACAAGGGTAACTGCACCTATATTGATGCATTTTCTTAAATAAATGTGTACATTTATGTTTTGTAAATAGGACCCTTTATCTCCAGTGATACAATGGCTTCTAATGGCTATTTATTTGTCACTTCGTAAAATAGCATATTCTTTGCTAATCAACATTTATCGCAACCAAAGTATGCGAAACAATCTTTTTAATATTCAGCACGCAACATTTGGTATATATATATATATATATATATATATATATATATATATATATATATATATATTCAGCACGCAACATTTGGTATATATATATATATATATATATATATATATATATACTATATATCCCGTCAAATTCGACGTATAATATATATATATATATATATATATATATATATATATATATATATATATATATATACTGACTCTCCTGTCGTAAACCGCAAGATCAGTTTCTAGAAACCGACAGCCCGACAACAGTACATGAGATTTGATTATAGTAGTGAAGGTTTTGTGCAAGGCCATCCACACTTTTTGAAGGGCCGATTAAAGAGATCTGGTGCATTACGTGCCACAAGGTATAGAATAGATAGATAGATAGATATGACATGTGAACCTTGATTTCATCGGAAGGAACCCTCTGGTGTCTTCGTCTATGAAACCCTGCGATCAGCTATACCGTGCCCTTAATACGTTATGTGCCTACAAAATTATTTAATCCAGTTGACCCCTGTTGTGCTAAATAGCTGCTGACCCACCAGGAATGTTCACTCGCTCTTTGATATGTTTTCATATGTCCACTCATCAGGAGCAGAAATTTAATAAATAAAATCTCTTCTGATATGAATTGAACAAGGGATCCTAGCACTCAAGGATATCAAATCAGTTCGCTCACAAATCGTTTAAAACTACGGGAAAACGAAAATACGCCGATGATTCGGAAAGGTGAGAAAAGCAGAATAAATCAGGTTGGTTTTTCGTTTAAAGATGTTAGATTTTGTGGTTAAAAATACGTGTTTAAAAACTTTTTTTTCTTATTTTTTACCTTATAAAATAGGTGACAAAAATGTAGAGCGAAACTCTTACTAAACAATAGTAATGAGGAAGACAGTTGGGAGGAAAATCAACAATAAGATGGATTCGAGACTACATCAATTTAACTCCCCAACAAATCTAAGGACTTGTACGAAACACGCAAAAAGCTAGTTAGTAAGAATAGAAAGAAAAAAAAAACAACATATGCTCCTCTTGTCCTTGCGATCAAAATAGGCGCAATTTATAAAATAATATTCAACAACAGCGTAAAATTTTAAAGGAAATACATTTAATACATAAGTAAAGGCGAGGGTATCTCGCTGTGCTGTAATGGTCAGCAAGCTCGTCTTGCTAGATTAATTACAACTGAGTAGTGAGTTCGATCCTAATTGGGTGCCCCATACTTTTGGCCTCGTGCCACATCAAAGCCACGTTTTGAAAATCATTACATAAGTAAAGGCGAAAAATGGTCAAATAAAAATTTGAACAAAATTTCCTTATATGTGCCCATTACAAGAAAATAACACATTTCAAATGGTTCAAAAAAGGATTATCATCGAAAAGGAAAAAAAAAGGTGTTAAAATGTAGTTTGGGAAAAGATACGGAATCAATGACAAAATCATTTGACATTAGAAATCTTTGAGCCCTTTATTCCTGAATAATTTTAACCCATCTGCCCACCCCCAAAAAATAAGATATAAAAATAGTTTCAAGTATTTACCATTGAAAAATATTAAATTATAATTGATTTTAATACGTGTTATTTATAAAGTTTTCTGATGATGTATACAGCAATGTATTTACTCTTTATTGTTTACAACCTCCTGCAAATCTCTTATCTGTTCAATGTCTCGACTCTAGAAATCCCAAGAATTTGACTCGAGAGCTGCTAAATCAGGAGAATATAGTATGTGTGGTAGAACTTACTAAACTAGCTCATTACTTGCATGTTTGTTCATGTTAGCGATCTGTGGGCGGGCATTGGCCTTTTCAGCTGAATTGCCTCTTTGAACCTGTTCATTATTTCAACATACAGTTTAACATTGACCATTCGGTTTTTCTGGACCAAACCCATAAAGTCAAGATGAGGAGCAACTGGTGGCTGGGCATTATGTTATTTCTTTTTACCACCAGTAAAGCGGTTGTCAGGTTACATTTCGGGTTACGAACGGGCTTCAGGAACGAATTAAATTCGTGAACCGAGATTCAAATGGTTAAAAATAAAAGATGGAAAAACTTTGAGGAAGTACAAAATTACACAAGGCAGTAAATATAAATCGTACCCACTTTAGTTCTTCAAATGAATAGCGACGTCTTAGCATGAAGGGTTTACGTGTTTCCTACAGGTTATTGTCTCGAGGGCTTTCTGTAGTCCTTTACTGGAAAGTTAAAATTCAGTGTTCGTTTCGTTTAAATTCCTCGGAATACGCAGAAAGGAATATTCTGTTCTGGGGTTTGAATTTGTCTATAGCTGTCGGCTCTTCTTTCTTTCCCCGTGTTGATTTATGACAACGACGGTTGAACAAATTCTTTGTCCTTGAAGCGTGACCGCTAATGTTTCCTTCTCAATGATTAATTGATTTCTGACCTTATTTGCTAATATCAGTAACCTTTATTTAATAAAGGAGAATCACACCAGCTCCAGTCAGGTTTTCACAAGGGATTTAGAGGACCTCTTTATTGGCGGGTAAGTATGAACACGTATTTCTCTATGCAACCAGTCTGGCTTTAAAAATACAGCTTTCTTTAAGGTACGTATTAAAAAAAAAACAAAAAAAAACACCTAAACAATTAAACATGTATTTACTACACTAAAGACTAAGTAATAAAATGTCTTTTATAAAACAATGGTAATATAATAGCAATAATGGAGACGGTATTGGCATCGAATGTTAGGAAAAAAACAAGTATAATAATTTGGAGTAAATATTAGTACAGAGCAACCTCGGTACTCGAATGTCTCACATGTCGAACACATCAGGTTTCGAAGAGAATATTCGAGATGGAAAAGCTTCGGTTATCGAACAAAATTTTAATTCACAAACAACATTGTTGAACGGAGCCCAACCGAGTTAACCCGAACGAGATCTTTTCTTTAATCGACTGCCGTGTTGTATACATTTCGTATGATGTGCTGTGCTTTTCTTTTCTAAATATATTGTACTGTACCGTTTTTTCTCTTTATTAGTCCTCAGTCATGACTCCAAAGAAAGCTAGCAGTGATACTGGTAAGGGAAAAAAGAAAAGTTAAGAGAAAAAACAATTTTTGATGATATTGTCTCTTCCTACTCAGTTTCATATGGCAAAATCAACGATCTATACTTATAAAGTTAAGCTCATTACTTTCCTTCCTTTTCCAGACAATAACATCTTTCTTTCCCCTTCCACTTACGACATCAACTCTCTTCCTACGTTCGGTAAAATTGTAGTGTTCTTTAATATTTTATCTATTTAGCCTATTTTTTTTATTAGTTTTGTGTATAAACATGTGCACAAAGTACTATTGTTAAAGTTTAAATAAGCAATCATCTTGGAAGTAGGAACGAATTAATCCATTTTACACTGATTTCTAATAGTTTTGGTTTACGAACATTTCGGGTTACGAACGGGCTTAAGGAACGAATTAAATTCGTGAACCGAGATTCAACTGTAATAGAATAATAGTCATAATTAATAGTGTATGAACGCATACTGTTGTGATAAAAAACAACAATACTAAGATAGAATATATCTAGTAATAGATTAATAGTAAACTTGAAGAGTTTATTGAACCATAATGTTGGGATAAAATTCAATAATAAGATGGAATAAAATTAGTAATACATGAGTAGTATCCTTTATTCGAAATTTCAAAACCCGAAAGGTTTTCAGGTCCTGACTTGGCTTGATATTAATGGAACATTTCAGAAAACACTGGGAATGTTTATAAGTGATATGCAGCCGGTTTACTAACATGAGTTGCCCTGTGTAAGGATTCCTAGCCCAGCTAAATAGCCTACTTTCGCGCCAGTCTTTTCTTAGTAATCATCGTAGCCCAACCTTCGTACGTAGATTAGCTATCAGGTGTTTCGCGCTCAGTGAAGATATTTAAAATGTTTAAATGTCCTGGATTTATATTTTTTGTAAGTAGTGATCATGTTTTTTTCTCTGTGTGTGTGTGTGTGTGTATAGGTAGAGAAATTCCAAAACATTGTTTTTACGTGAAATCTTAATTTCACCTCTTAAAAATCCGTGTGATGATTACATGAGTAGTGCCATTACTTGTACCTCTATGTACACAAAATCAATTAAATTTCACATAAAACTATCTTCAGGCTATAAATATAAGGTATGTTATGAAATTAGAAGTTATATTTTGTTTATGTTTCCGTTCCATTCCAAAGTAACACCCATCCTGGTTATGGCAATAAACTACATGCGCGTCCTGGGTATGACGATAAACTACACCCGCGTAAGGCGATAAGCTTCGTCCACCAGTAAGGCCTCTGATCAGGAAGTTTTGAGGAGCGTGGAACCACCTCTTAATTGCTGGTGTCCCCAGGTCCACCCTGAACCGGGGTGGTAGCACCTGTTAGGGTCCCAGATATGGGTAAATAGTCAACCCCAAAACTGAGGTAAAAAAGCATTATGAAAATATAAAAATAAGTTTTAATACCAGAAATACTTTGTAAGAATTATCACCAGAAATAAATTTTTAAAGAAAAGAAATATGACCAGCAATCCATTTTTTTAAATAATATTACCAGCTATACATTTTTGAGGAAAACAATATTACCAGAAATATATATTTGACAATACAAAAATATTACCAGGAAAAAAAAGTTGTCGACATTAAATGACCCATTGAGGTTGATATGCCGTAAAACAAACCAAACCAAACTAAAGTATCACACTTTTATAGATGCTATACACAAATTAAATAGTCTGTATTACAAAATCCGTAAATATCTGAAAACCAAACCATTTCTGGTCCCAAGAATTTCGGATAAAGGATTTACAATCTGTTTCGTTTGGTTTGTTTTAAGGCATATCGAACTCAATGCCAACAAGTTTTTGTTGCCGGTAATATTTTATTTTTATTGGTTTGTTTTCTTCTATTCTTCCCCCGCCAAAAAAAAAAAATCCTATCTTGGCCGCATGTAGGAAGATCAATACAACCATGCATACCTAATCTATAACATTGAATAGCCCAAGTGAAGTCTTGATTTGTTGTTGTTTACTGGGGTAACATATATAATTCACGTCCTAAAGCTAGTGGCAAATTTTTGTTCTAGGTGCGGGCCGAATACTGATCATATTCGGTCGAGTCGCCCATCGAAGAAGTCTGTTGTTTATTTAGACCCGAAACTTCTAGTGACATGCGAACAACGACACTGACGACGCATCTAGATTCGGCACTTAAAGGTGTATTTTAATAATAATAATTTTCCAAAAAATATACTGCTGGTAATTTTTCCAAAAAAGGTATTGCTGTTATTAAAAATTATTTTTATAATTTCATAGTGTTTTTTAGCTGTGGTTTTAACTATTTGCCCATAGCGGGACTTTTACAGCTGCCCCCACTCAGGGTCAAGATAGACCTGGGAACACCAGCAATAATGATGTGGTCCCACGCTCCTCAAAACCTCTTGAACAAAGGTCTTCCTGTCAGATGTAGCTTATCGTCATACCCAGAAGGCATTCAAAATTTGTTATGAAGATTGTACTGACCAAGTGTATTGGGATAACAAAAATCAAAAATAATAAGATAGAATAAAAATAATGATAAAATAATAGTAATTATAAAGAATGTATTCACCGAAAATGTTGAGATAAAAAGCAATAATAAGATGGACTAAAACTAGTAATAAAATTAATAGTTATAATAGTATATTTCCATTGATAATTATGGTAAAGTGAACAATAATAGATTAAAATAGTAAGCAAATAATAACAATTTGTGTTTAGCCACATAATATGGTAATAAAAGGAATAATAAAATGATGCAAAATTAATAATAGATATTGTCTTGGCACAGAGGGATTTAATTAAACGCTAAGTATAGGCAGCAGAAATAAACACATTTTGATAGATATATGGGTAAAAAAAATGTTTTAGTTTACATCTCTGTTTTTTTAGAGATGTATTTTTCTTATCTAAGTTATGCTTCATTTCTATTTGCCAAATAAAACACTTGGATTTATTCGCGTTTTTCTTTATCTCCAAACTAGAGATCAGTTGATATTCACTTTTTCGTCGCATTGTACTTCCATCAAAAAATGAAATACATAGCCAACATTTTTGACAGTACCATTAATCTAGTAATGGCAATAATCTAAGTGGTTCATTTCAAATTAAGAAGGAAACAAATGCCAAAAATGTACATTATCTGTCTCCGTATTTTGTATCTTCATCGCAATATCTTTCTTCACTTTCCTCTTAACCTATTGAATTAATCAACGGAAAGTCTGATAAATTACTCATATACGCATTTAGAAGTGACATTATGACTTGAATTACGTATTAATGAGTAGCTTTTTTTTATCTATACAATTTTTTTCACTAATATTCACCCAATACAAGTCCAAAGTTCCACTCAAGATACAGACTTATTGAACGATCATGTCGGATGCGCGTCAAAAGAGGAAATCGAGGTACAGTGTATTTGATTATGTCGGAAAGATACTGGATAACCTTAGACCATTCAGTGACTGATCACCGTAATAGATTTAAATTGGTATAACATGTTAGTCAACAAATTTAGAGCCTCCAAAAGAAAATTTGCTCTTATTTAACCAACAAAGAGTAACCTTTCAGCCTGTCATCGGCGGGGCTGATGCTAGATTCCTGGAGAGCCATGCACTGCGACTTCAACTGATTTGAAGTGGAGCGAATATGTTAAATCAATTGCTACATCTACTGAAAGGAATGTTAGGTCACTGTGTCGTGGCAGAAAGTTTTTTTTTTCTCATCAGATTCTATTTTATACCTTTACAAATCTAACATTGTTTCGTGCATTGGATACTGTTGCCATATCTGGTCTGGTGTCCCTGTTATTTATCTCGAGGTTCGTGACAAAATCCAATGAAGGATCTGCAAAAGAGGCAAACAGGAAAATATCCACTCGCGGGGTTTTTCAACAAAGTAGCGGTCCTTGGGGAGAAGCTGTCGGGCTAGAATGTTCTTGTTAATGACTTACGAAATTAATTGGGAACATTCATCCCAGTGTACCTGCACTGGCGGGTCTTAACTTGAAATCCAGATCTGGTGGAAGTAAATAAATTAGCATGTCATATATTTGCCATAGAAATAGCTATAGAGGAGGGAGAACCTTGCAAGGATTAGTTTGTGGGAAACGGAAAATAAGGGGGGTGAATTATTCATCACCCACAAGGCCAAGTAGACGCTTTTAAATAATTCAGTGCTTTTATTTACATTATTCGAACTATTGTCCTCATCTTTATTACAAAGTTTTGGCCGTTGTACACACCGGCCTTCTTCAAGTGGTTGTAATGTCGAACTTCCATTTATGAATAATCTTTCAAATAGTTAATAATGTCTCGAACTGAACCATTTATGAATAATTTAAATAGTGTAATAATACCTCATCTCAAAAATACAATAGTCCGAATAATGAAATAATGCCAAATGTAATAAAATATGGCAACAAAATGGGGACAATAAATCCGAATAAAGATGAGTAAATAATAATGTAAATAATGTATACCTCATCTCAGATATAGAGACAGATACTAAAAGGCCGAAACTTTTTAATAAATATGGCGACAAATATGAGGACAGTAGTCCGAATAATTTAAATAATGTACATAATACCTCATCTCAGAAATATAGACAGATTCTAAAAGGCCGAAACTTTGTAATAAATATGGCAACAATGATGATGACAATAGTCCGAATAATGTAAATAGTGTACATAATACCTCATCTCAGAAATATAGACAGATACTTCAGTACTTTTTAAAATAATTATTTTCACTTGCAGATTCTTTTTTTTATTTTATCAAGAATGACTAAATATATCGCACGAAAACCAGAAGAAATGCAGTAGCAATATATAAAGGTAAGACGCATATGTAAGAATTATTTTGGCGAGAAATATCGTCTAGAACTAGACATTGAACCAATATTCCTAGTAGCAGACTTGGCCATTAATTCAATATAATCTTTCCACTTCTGTCCGAAGAGCTGCAATGTGTCACTCTCATGGTGTGTAACCATCAGGCATTCTGATGTAAGTCTTTTAGACGAGTAACAGAGAGTAGTTCTATTTTGAAGGCGTTAAACGTAACAAGACATTCTATGCCCGAGTTAACAACAGATTGTATGGCAATCTGATCTTATGGAACCGATCTGACTTACTATTAAGACTGGAGTAAATAGTTCAGCCATCAGCATTTGATAATGAGTTGAAAATCGATGTCCCCAGGAAGGTCTATACAAACGTTATATTTTATATCTTTTCAGGTTAGATTGTCAGCAGCACAGTCTATCTATTGATGTGCTTCGATTGTTACTGCTATGACGGCCTGTAAATACGCAGTAAACATAAACATAAGCTTACGTATTAAAATATTATCTAGACGAAACAGTGGGAGCTTGATGAGGAGTCATGGCTAGCGAGCTTGTTTTACGATATCAATTACAACTGAGTAGTGAGTTCGATCCTCACTAGGTATTTCCTCATTCGGCTTTGCACACTTAGAAAATCATTTTAGCTATTCAAAATCGTGCAGCAAACTTGTCTACGTAGATAAATTAAGACTGGGTAGTGAGTTCGATCATCACTGGGTACTTCCCACTTGCCGCCTTGTGCCACACCTAAGCTACGCTTAGAAAATCACCATGTGCTCCTCGACGTTGTGCAATGTCTATCAAGATTTCCTAGCTAGATAAATTACGACTGTAAAGTGAATTCGATTATCACTGGGTGCTCCATATATTCGGCCTTATGCCACATCTAAGGTACGCTTAGAATATCATTTTAGCAATTCTAAGTGGTGTAACAGCTAGCAAGTTTGTCTTGCGAGACCCTCACTGGGTGCTCCACACTTTCGGCCTTGTGTCATAGCTACGCTCAGAAAATCACAATACACAAAAGAAGAAAACATTATCAACACAGAGAGAGAGGGAGAGGAGAGGGAGAGAGAGAGAGACAGTGGGAGAGAGATAGACATCAATGAATAACTATTTGACATTTAAATTGTCAAATAAGTTGAAAGAATTTTAATGTCTCCTTTCAATTTTAGTAACCAAAACATTTTGTTACGGATCATTTTTAACTTATAAATACATTCGATAGCTTTTTAGGAGTCTTTCGTCTTTTGTTTATCAAACATTTTATACTTCTACAAAAAAAGATTGGTTTCTATCTACAAATTGAATGTCATCTGACGGGATCCTAGGTAACCCGCTACAGAATGATTAGCTACCGGTTTATTTTAATGGAGAAAAAATACTATCTTCATCATTTCACCCCACTGAAGGCGGGAATGCCACTGGTACGTAGGAGATTACTGGGGGTGAAAGAAAGAAAAAAATACTGAGAATAGGGAGGACTGCCGAAAAGATAAAATATGAACGGGATTCAAGAAGATAGAAAATGGCGATTGGCGCTGCATTTAAATTTCTGAAGATTGTAGATATCAGGGAAGCAAGTAAACAGAATGAGGCGGGAAGTGCGAGAAAAGAAACATTTGGACTAGAAGTGGCGGTTGCATTTAGCGATTTCAACAGTAAACAGATGAGACTTAGATGCCAATCTAATAGCACGCTTCAGTTCACGTGGTCAGATCACCAGAGGAGAAAAAAAATCTTGTCAGAACAGTTGCTATGAAAATATTTGTGGAAAAGACGAAGGCAAGACCCGTGACGTCGGTGAGAAAGTAACTGAAGTCGAGATAACAGGTCAGGATCGATTAATTTACAGATTGTTCTTTGGGTTTTATCAAGAAACCTCGAGGTGCAGAGCAGGACCACCAGATCAGATATCGCAGCATTATTCAATGAAGAGAGAGAGAGAGAGAGAGAGAGAGAAAAACAATTCGACATTTGAACTATCAAATAAGTCGAAAGAATTTTTGTCTCCTTTCAATTTTAGTAACTATAACATTTTGTTACGGATCATTTTTAACTTATCAATATATTCGATAATTTTTTAGGAGTCTTTCGTCTTTTGTTTATCAAACATTTTATTCTTCTACAAAAAAGATTGCTTTCTATCTACAAAGTGAATGTCATCTGACGGGATCCTAGGTAACCTGCTACAGAACGACTAGATGAAAAATCATAGTATATTTATCATTTCACTGCAATCAAGGTAAGTTACGCAGGGGTTACGAAAGGATAAAAGATGAACAGGATTCAAGAAGACAGAAGATGGTGATTCAGGGAAACAAGTATGTAAATTCTTAAGGCGGGAAGGACAAGAAAAAACTGTTGGGGTAAATTTGATAAGATACATTGAAACAGTTCAAAAATTCGTCCGGATATAGCATATTCAACTTGTGAATTAGATCGGCATGCAAAAACATGTTGAACACTTTCATGGTTTCCAAAGAAACAGAAAAACGGATAAAAAAAATGTTAAAAAAAGAAAGTAAAAAAAGAAAAAAAAGAAAAAGAAAAGGTCGTTAAAAAAGAAAGTACCACCAGACCAGATATTGCAGCATTATTCAATGGGGGGAGAGGAAAGAGATAGAAAAAATAGATAGAGAGAGAGGGAAAATGAGAGAGGGGAGGGAAGAGAGAGAACATGAGGAAAGAGAGAGAGGGAGGGGAGAGAGAGAGAGAGGGAGACAAAGAGAGAGAGGAACAGAAGGAAGAGAGAAATTTTTTTTCCTTTGAAACTATTTGACATGCTGCAAAATGACAAGATATCGGGTTATTTTAATAGAGAAAAAAAATACTGTCTTTATCATTTCACCCCAAGCAAGGTATGAATGACTCTGATACGCAGGGGTTTACAGAGAGTGAGAGTGAGAGAAAGTGCAAACATACTGAGTATAGGGAGGATTGAGGAAAGGACAAAAGATGAACGGGATTCAAGAAGACAGAAAATGGCGATTGACGTTGCATTTAAATTTTTAAGATTGTATTCATCAGGGAAAGGGTGTTTCCTCAGGTGGGAAATGCGAGAAAAGAAACTCAGATGCCAATCTAGTAGCACGCTTAGACTCATGTAGACGGAATACCAGAGGAAAAGTTTGCCATAGCAGTTGCCATGAAAATATTTAGAAAAAAAAAAAGCAAAAAAAAAACAGATAAAAGCCATCGGTGAAAAAAACACTGAAGTCGAGTTGCCAATTCAAGATCGATAAGATTAAAGATGTTTCTTTGTCACGAACCTCGAGATGAATAACAGGAACACCAGAACATGTATGGCAACAGTATTCAATGCAAGGGCTAATGGTAACTTTGTAAATGTGCAAAATGAACTCTGACGAGAAAAAACAAAACAAAAACTTTCTGGCACGACACAGTGACCTAACTTTCCTTTCAATAGATGCAGCAAGTGATTTGCTGTAGTCGCTTTGCTTCATGTAAATTGAACACGCGAGGCCAAGAAGCCGCAGTGTGTTGCACGGATGGCAGACAGAAAAAATTCTTTATGGTGTTTAAATGAGAACTGTTTTGTTTTGGCGGCACTAAATTTCTTGACTAACATATACCGATTTAATTGGATTAGACACGGTTGGTGATGTATCCTTAAACCGATGCTCCATGAACAACCGATTGAAACTAATACATGTTTTAACGTATTTGCTTACAAAATGAGTGTCTCCTCATCAGACCGATTTAAACTTTGTCTTAAAGTACTATTGATATGATATGAATTCCTAGCAAAATTCAATATTGTCCGCCACAATCTTAACAATATGCAAATAAATCAGTGTTGATAGAAGACACAGAAAATGACTACATGGATTCCTAAAGAATTAAGTAAAGGAAAGCGGGAATAAAGGACTAAGCATCAGTTGTAAGAAGACAGAATATGTGGTTTTCCGAAAAAGAAAGTTACAGTATGCGATTTACATAATGGTGATACTAAAATCAAACAAGTACAAGAATTTAAATATCTAGTAAAAATTTTACGAGAGGATACAAAATGCGACAAGAAATCCTGAAAACGTTATAGTGAAATATGCCTTCCAAACGCTAAGAAAAATATTAAGAATCAGGAAAATTTCGCTAGAAACAAAGATAAAAATATTAAACTCTTATGCAGTATATGTTATCCTATATGGTAGTGAATGCTGAACAATCTCCCTAGAGATGAAGAAACTTGAGCAACAGAAATATGGTTCTGCAGAGAGATGCTGAGGATACCATGGACCGAACATGTGAGCAATTTTAAAGAAAATGCAACCAAAAGAAACATTTATATTTATCACCAGAAAGACACAGTTTAAATTTATAGGTCACCTAATAAGGAAAGTGTTTTGGTGTCCTCCCTCCAAAGACTATGTTGGACTCTTCCGCCTACTATAATATTAGTAAGAGAGAAGGCCTTGGGTGAGCAGTTAAATAGATTGTTCGTTACTGTCAAACTCTTTCCAAATTATTCAGGCGCAGATTTTCTTTTTGTTGCAAAGAGCAAAAGTGTCGTCCAAAGGTGTAATAAGCCCGGACCCGCTTGAGGTTCTACGGGAATAGTTTTGCTCGAACCTAAAGATCCGAAGGAGGCAGAAACATGTAAACTCGGCCTTGTGCCATTTTATCCCCTTTTGCCAGTGGGGGATGTTAAATATAACAGTCGAAAAGAGTGTTCATCTGTCGAACACTCTGCCTTGAGCAAAGAGGAACCCGGACGAGACTTTGCCGAAGGGTAAAATTTTGTCCGGGTAAGTAGACAGGCCCTAAACCCATTTATGCGTGTTCTGAGGGAATATATTTGGCCGAGCCTACGGGCTCGGATAAACACGATAAATTCAGCCTTGTGCAACATACATCCCTCGTACTGTTAAATATTAACAGACGAATATATCGAACGCTGGGTCAATCGACACACACTCACTAATCGTGTAACACTCCTGTTGTACTTACTGTTTAATATATGATATATCTGTAACACTTGTTTTTTTATTTCTTTAACCATTTACTTTGTCACAATAAAAAGCGATCCTGGAAAATTTGACACTCACAAGACAATGAACGAAAGTGAAACAGTGGGAACAAACGGTCAAATCTTACGGTCAAATCACGCTGAAACACCGGTTCTCGTACGATCACCGAAGTTAAGCATCGTAGAGCCAGGTCAGTACTTAGATGGGGGACCGCTTGGGAACACCTGGTACTGTAAGCCCCCAAAGTCCAACCCTTACCTCACAGTCGGTGGGGGGGGTGTAAACGGTAGTGTCAGAGCTATGCCGCCCGGAACTTCGTTCCTGGTAGGGCCACCCAAGGCGGACAGGTCTGACACACACGCCGGCTAACAAGGGCTCTGGTGAAAATCCAAGGAGCGTCTGCATCGGTAACCGGCGGCTTCTGGTCGTTCCTGTCTCTGCGTCTGTGGGAACCCCGCGGCAAGCAAGAACGTTATCCGAGTAGGCCTGGGTACCCTACTTCTGTAATTTATCCCAAGAATCTTCTTCTCATAACAGGAAGAAGCCGGCTCAATCCGCCCAGGGTGAATGCCGCATCAGTACAATACAGTAATTACATGGACGCAAAAGAGCTGAAACAACATAATTTCCAAAACAAGGTTGGAAAACAATGGCAAAAGGACCATTTATTTATCCAAAATTACAAAAATCAGGCAATTGTGGTCAACAATAATTGACCGCGCTCGACGTTGATAAAACCGATTCCACAATGGTAGGAGTCAGATTCTTATCAAAAGACTGTGAGAATTTTAAAACCAAAACGTCCATGCTAATTCTTCTGGCAAAACTGTCGACCTTCTTTTTTTTTACAATGAAATTTCTTCAGGTTTCTATTGCTCTCTGTTTCCCAGAAACAAGAATTCTTTTTAAATTCAATCTGTTAAGTTTTAGATGTTGTTGCTCAACTATGAAAATGAATACTAATGTATAAAAATTCTTGGTTATAAAACCATTTTTAAAAAGAATGACTGAGAATTTAAGTAGTTCTCAAAATGAGTTCCAAATGGGCAATCGTCTGATTATTTTACCGAAAAAAAAAAATAAAGTTTTTAAGAGATATATTTCAAAAGATGTTTAAAAAGTTTAGCGTAGATGATGCCTAATAAAACCCAGGAAAATTTTGTATCCTAAGAACACAACTTAAGACGATTAAAATAAAAAATGAAATAGAACCAAAAACATTTAATCAATATTTAACAATAAAAGAAAAAAACGACAAACAATATATTTGAAAGGTAAAGAAAAAAACATATCTTAAAATCAATTCTTCTCGAAGATTTATTTAGGTTGCCAAATGAATAAATAAATAAATGAAACAGACGAGATCATCTGTTAAAATTCACATTTTATTTTCAACTTTTTTCACTAGTTTTTTTGTACAAAGAAATCTTGATACATTTTGATTCAAGGATTTACGGATTATTCAACTTCTTTGCAGGTTACTTAAAGTCTTCTTCAATAATGTAGATTCTATTATGTTAAAAAAATCATGAAATTTATAATGTCTTTAGTGATAAAAGTTTTACTATTTAACCCGTAGCTGGGGGAATAAATAATTTCAAATCTTTTTGCTATCGTGCTGGAAAACCATGTTTCTCCAAATTTGCGCATGCTGTCAAGCATTTTAAATGCGACTATATTTTGGTGCAACAATAGATTCGTGGTGAATCCATGAAAATTCAAATTATTAAATCTAGCTTCTTTAATATTAATGTTCACTGAATAACAATTGTCTCTTTCTATGTTAAGGTAAGTATTCGGTTTGATGTCCCTATCCAACTAGAAATTAAAAGAAATTAAGTTCATGGCATTATTCAGAGATATAACAAATTAACCCTCATTTGAAGTAGAATCTATATTTCTTTTTATTTTTTAAATTCTTGCCGAGAGACTGTTTCACTAAGCAACAGTTTTTGTTCAGCTGTCAAAATATATTTAGGACTGATTGTACTAATTGTTCAGTCTCTTTTCTCCTGTTTCATAAACTTGGATACTGTTGACGGATTCAGAGAGAAGGATTTAAACAAATGCATATCCTCCTTGACATTTTCTAGAATGGTTGAAAAAAAAACCAATGAAAAAGTATGCGGAAATAATTTTATAAGTAATAAAACCTGTTGGTTTTTTTTTTTTTCTCGTTTGTTTTGTTTTACGGTATATCAAATTTAATGGGTTAGACAATGCCACAAACATTTTCATTGCTGTAATATATTTTTCAAAATGAATTGCCGTTGAAAAGGACGCCAATATATTGTTGGGGACATATTTTTTATAAAAATATATTCTGATATTGTTTCAAAAATTTATAAGACCAATATTGTTTCAAAAAATATAATGTGGTAATATTGTTTCAAAAATATTGCCTTAAGGTATGAGCCAATGTAATCCGGTAATAAGCGAAATTTAAATTTCAAAAATCCATCTTTAAGTAAATTTTATTTTTTTAAAATGTATTGTTGGGATGTTTTTTGAAAAAATGACCAACACTCTGGTAATATTTTTTAAAATGAGTTTTCCCTTCTAATTTTTTCCTTCAAAATTATTCAACCCGTTCTGTCGCGTTATTTAATTATATTCTGGTGGGTTTTATTTTTAAGAACAAGATTCATACCTGTCCCAAGGATAACAAATAAATTTCATGTAATGGACCAAATTGGAATTCCACCTGGGTTACTCCGGACCTGGAAACACAAACAATTATCCATTACTCCACCGTGCTTACTTACAAACAAGTTGCTGCTGCTGCAAGTGCTTTACAGACGATGAGTTTATCGTCCAAAAAAAAATCTATCGAAAATAAATGAAATATCCATTAGTTGTTTACAAACTGCAACCATTTTATTTATGAAACTGATCAGATAAATATTTCAACCAAACAAAAACTTTTTATCCTGACTTTTTTTAAATAAAGCTGATTCATCTTAAATTTGCAGTTCAAGAGACGCAAACTGGTTTCTCTAATTGCAGGTTTAATGAACAAATCCTGAAACCGATAGCAAACATGTCAGAGAAAATGACGTTAATTTTATACTCTTTGAACGGTGGGTAAACTTTTTTTAAGAATATTAAATTTCGGTACTAAATGACCCATTTCTAAATTTGAATCACAAATCAAAAAAGTTTTCTACCCTAATTGTTCAGAAAACTTTTCAAAAATCCTTTAAATTGCAGTTACCGACTTCTAACTGTAGTCTTTTTTTTTTTTACATATGTATTTTGATGCCTTTTGGTGGGCAAACCAAATTTCTCCAGTGTTTTTTGAAAATTTTAAAATTAAGAATTATTTGAATCATCCGATTCAAAGATCGATGAACCCATAAATTGTTCAAAACGCAATGATCAAATTTGTTCACTTATCTGCCGAATCGTTTCATCTCTATTATAATAAAAAAAATATATAAGATTCTGTAACTCCTATCCTGTTAGCACATTACAAAACAAAAAATTGAATCTTTACAACCCATGTTGTTTTAAAAAATATAAAATATCCCAAATTATATGCTCAGTATTAAATATAGTCGAAATGTAGGCAAATTTCCTTCAAAAAAGTAAAGATACTCTAGATGAATGTCATATACATCACCAAAACTAGAACATCCAAATTCATTTCTGGAATAACTTCATATTGTCATTACTGAGAAATGACCCATTCGTATATCCTAATCAAAATGAAAATAAAATATGTAAATGAAACCAAAAAAATTCACCATAACACGAAACAGATAAACTTAAGTAATATTTATTCAATTGAATAAAGTCTGTCGACAACAAAATCTGTTAAATGCACTTAAAACACCTTTTTTAAAATCTGATTAAATACCAATATATTATTTATTTGATTTTTTTAAATTTAGGCAAAAATCATTTGTTTATATTTGTATATCGTTATACACTGTAAAAAAAAAAAAACATTCGAATGACAAGTCTTTGGTTTAGTTCACATCGGCAAAATATTGAAAAGATATGAAAAATCCATTTAAATTGAAATAAAGGTCCAGTTAACAATTTCTACCTTTTATTTTCGTATTATTTTAAAATAAAAAGAAGTAAATTTATTTGATATACTTTCCTATTCTTATGACGAAAATTTTCTTAAATAATCCATAATGGTCGAACATAAGTAAACGAGTAATATCAGCAAAATTTACTTATATAAACATCGTTTTAAAATCTATATATCCATCTCTGGGTGAATTTTTTACGTTTACAGAGCACCATTTGTTTATATCCATAATCATTCATCATCAAACACATACTGAAAAAGAATTCGGCTGACAAAACCTTGAATTAAACCACAAACAAGAAAATTATTTTCTAAAAAAATTATATAATTTACATATTGTTAAAAATAAGAGGAATTAAAATGATTAAAAAATATAACTGTAACTAACAGATATCTTACTAGTTAAAAATAAATTTTGACTGTTTAATTTCGAGGCTTTATCTAGGAAAAATACTTTGCGACATTAAATGAATTAATTGAGAGTATTTACATTATTCGGACTATTGTAGCCATCTTAGTCGCCATATTTATTACAACGTTTCGGTCGCTGTACGCTCCGGCTTTTTTCAGGTGGTTGGAATGTCGAACTGAACCCATTATTTCGTTCACTGGGGTAGACTAGTTCCACGTGCTATGTTTAATGGCTGTCATTTATCAGTTATCCCCTGCTAAATCCCCTCTACAAGTTCTCCATTGCCTTAACCGGGTATTGAACTCACACTCTTTGGGTCCTTGTCACGGGATCTAACTAACGCCTTTATCCACTGTGCCACTTGTCCTAAAGGATGAGGACAGTCCGAATAATGTAAATCGTGTACATAAGACCTCATCTCAGAAATATAGAGATACTGAATGGCCGAAACTTTGTAATAAATATGGCAACAAAGATGAGAACAAAAGTCCGAATAATGTAAATAGTGTACATAATACCTCATCTCAGAAATATAGACAGATACTGAAAGGCCGAAACGTTGTAATATATATGACGACAAAGATGAGGAGAATAGTCCGAATAATTTAAATAGTGTACATAATACCTCATCTTAGAAATATAGACAGATACTGAAAGGCCGAAACGTTGTAATAAATATGACGACAAATATAAGGACATTAGTCCGATTAATGTAGATAGTATACATAATACCTCATCTCAAAAATATAGACATATACTGAAAGGCCAAAGCGTTGTAAAAAATATGGCAACAAAGATGAGGACAACAGTCCGAATAATGAAAATCTTGTACATAATTCCTAATCTCAGAAATATAGACAGATACCAATGGTTGACATGCTGTAAAACAAACAATTTTAAACAACTAAAACTTTACATTAATACCTTTTGAGTATCTTTATTTTCAAGACTGCCTTATGAGGATCAACATTTTAATAATTGCTTAGATGCCACAGAAGAATGAATCCGATGAAGAACTCGCGAAGATTATTAGAGACAGAGAGAAATGAAGAAAATAGTTGATGATGTGCGACTTGAATAATCATTATCCTCGGGCATGGCCCTCTTCTTAATATTTTGTCTCGACTGGAGCACGATTATCATTTGGTACGAAATGGAATGGGGATGACCGTAGACATTTTGAGCGTTGAATTACTCCTTTTTGCGGAATTGTTAAATTCCTCTTTAGCCAGCTTATGTCTATATTTTCGCTGCTTGAATTGGAGGGAATAAACCGACTGACCTGAACGTGATGTCTGGTTGTATCTTTGATTGTGTCTGGACGCAATAATGGACGGGTTAAATTAAGATACTGGTGAAGTCAATCTGTAAAGTTATTTTGTACCAATGCCTCATTAATACCTGTGGCGCTGAGTATAGCACGGATTCCTGGTGTTTTATGAGTGAATCTTCCTCGGTTAAAATACGCTTCAATATGTTCAGCGACAACTTAAAATGTGGCAGAAAGCCTCCGCCGATTATGGCTGTTTTTACATCTGACATGACTAAATTCCGCATGAACTGTTGTCGTAAACAGAAACAGAATTTAATTGTTTTTCAACAATACATATTAATTATGGTGCGGTCTGCGAACAAAACAATTTCGCATTGTTTCGGTCGTTGCAAACGGGCGTAATTTTGATTTATTGTTAAAAATATAACAAGTTTGACACAAGGCCGTGAGGAAGCGGTATGAGGCTGATCTATACTATCATATACTTTGCTAATCCGATTCAGGACATTCATTACAATTTATCCTTTCACTGCAAGACCACTTCCATTTCTTTTTTATCCGAGATATACGAAGTAACCGGAGCGGTACCTCGAGGCGGGGTAATGGTTAGTAAGCGTGTCTCGTTTAAACAGTTACGGCTGAGTAGTGAGTTCGATCCTCACTGGGTACCTCCCACCACCCCAACACTTTCGTCCTTGTGTCGTATCAAAGCTTAAAAAATCACTATACCAAACAGTCACAGGCATCCTACAAAAAACACCCATGGTAAAAATTTCGTAATATTACAAATGTTCTTTTTTTGGGGTGGGGTGTGGTTATCGGAGTCTCAATTTCTTAACAAAAATATATAAAAAATTAATTACACGAGATGAATTTTGGGGGTGTCCAACCCACAAACGAAAATAAAATAACAAAACAAAACAATAAAATATATTAATAAGGTCCGTCCACCCGACAGAAAAATGAAAAATGACCGCTGTATTCTACGACCGGTCGAAATGACACTGATTTGAACGTCCGTGTCTACTAAAATGTTTAATTTTGCTACCCTATCAAATATGTGAAATGAACGTCTGCTTTGTTGGCGACCGGTCAACGACTCCGTAATTATTGGCCGGTGAAATGCTTTTTCCCGGTTTCGTATGTTAGTAGTTGTCGCAGGGCTTAGTATATTTTCTTACCATTTCAGCAAAGAATTAATAGTACCAGCATACCGTAGAGATCTTTAGTTCGGGAAAGATTTCTTTCCAGTGGTCCAACGTTGAAAAGAGAACCATGAGGTATTTGAAAGTCTGGCAGATTTGATTCATGGGTAATTTTTAAAACATCATTTCACCCCAAGCAAAACGGTAATGTCACAAGAGCGCAGGGTGTTACAGGAAGTGAAAGAAAAGAAGTCTGAGAATAGGGAGGATTGAGGAAAGGAGAAAAAAAAAAGAGAAGACAAGATTCATTTATATCTTCGAAGATTGTAGTTATACTTTAAAGACCTTTTCTTTGGATTTTATCATGAATCTCGATATGTACAGAATGATAGATTTGAATACTTGTTTTCACACGATATGTTATTTGACTGTTTGCTTTCTTTTTTATTCCTCGACTCCGTTTAAGATTTGCTTTTTCTTCCTGTTACTGACCCGGTTTGTGTAAGATAGTGATTTTTCAAGCGTAGCTTAGATGTGGCACAAGGCCGAAAGTATGGGGCACCCAGTGAGGATCAAACTCACTATTCAGTCGTAATAGTTCTAGCAAGACAAGCTTGCTAACCATTACACCACCTTGAGGCGCCCCGGTTTGTGTAAGATATGTGGTAATCCAATGTTAGGACCAACATAAATACAATCTACTACATCTGCCATTTTATCAATGTAGGTCTCAATAGCTGTTAAAGCGAGAATTTAGATGCTGTAATTATAATCTGTCGTAGTAGCTGTGGAGACCTTTTTTGTCAGTAAGTTCCACATTATTGAACAGTTCTTGTAGCATGCTTACAGTGTTGTGTTCGCTTCATAATGAGGTATTTGAAAGTCTGGCAGATTTGATTCAAGGGTAATTTTTAAAACATCATTTCACCCCAAGCAAAACGGTAATGCCACTAGAATGCAGGGTGTTACAGGAAGTGAAATAAAAGAAGACTGAAAATAGGGAGGATTGAGGAAAGGACAAAAAAGAACAGAAGACAACATTCATTTATTTCTTCCAGGATTGTAGTTATATTTTAAAGACCATCTCTTTGGATTTTGTCAAGAATATCGACATGTACGCCAGAAGCGCCAGACCAGATATAAAAACAGTATTTAATGCATGGACGAATGGTAGATATATATATATGTGCAAGATGGATTCAGACGAGAAGAATTCTCTGGCACGACGCAGTGAACCAAATTTCCTTGCAGTAGAAGATTCGATATAATTGTTCTCCTTTCATGTCATTGGAAAACGTGAAACGAAGAGTTTGGCATTAGTTCTGTTGATAGCAGGCAGAACAAAAATCTCTGTAGTGATTAAATGAAAATAGTTTTGTTTTGAAGGCTTTGAATTTTAAAGGCCATTTTCTGCCCTAGTTAACCACTGATCAGAAATATAAGTACATGGTATCTATAATAACACATGGAAAAACAAAAAAACAAAAAAAAAAAAACAAACAAAAAACAAAACAAAACAAAACAAAAACACCTGTATTTTAATGAACTGAAAACTTGCTTTCACACGATATCATGTTAAACCCTCTAGTCACTTCTGGAACGGAAACTCCAATAGTATAAACAGTGTTCAAGACAGAAGCTGGCGATGTCATGGATAGAAGATTTCAAGACATTATAAAGAGTGATCGCATAATCGACTCTTAATTTTAGGGTTTTCCATAAATTAGTGTGACCCTCCCTCGCCTCTAGTGATCAAGCTGCTTGATTCTGTTTATCGAGAGAATAGAGTGGCCACTCTTATTGTTCTGTGGGGTGGAGTGTTTTTATTTTAGTTTGAATGTTTGGCTGTAGTTTATTTTCGTTATTGTGTCCTTCCCTCCCTCCCTCTTTCATATCATATTTATATATTTTTTGTACAAAAGGCCTCCCACCCAAAAAACAAGTTGTATATTACAAAATTTTTATACCATAGGCACTTTAGTAGGATCCCTGTGAATATGTGGTATTGTGGTATATGTTAAATTGACTAGTGATTGCTGATTTCTTGTGTTGATAGAATCGATTTTAAGAATGAATGGGTCGTGAATCTGATTAACTAGGCGTATGATATTCACATTCGGCCTTGTGACACACTTGTAATTTTAATTACATTGAACAAACTTTTTTTTTTCTGTAGGTTGTGAACGGGTCATACTAACATATTTTATATTAGTTTGAATGTTTTGTTGTATTTTTTTTTCGTCATTGGAATTTTATTATTCTCTACTTTCTTCCTTTTATGATACTCAAATTTTGGTATATTTCCTAGGAAAAATGGAAAATGACAGATTGTACTATGTTCACTATTTACATGGTATTCTTATCTTTATTATTATATTCACAACGTTTCAGCCGCTGTACGCGCCGGCCTTCTTCCGGTGATATACGTTGTAATTTCGAGCCGATACCTTTAGCTAGTCCATGGAGGTAGATCGTCCTAGTTCCACGTCCCACGCCTCTTCTGGATATCTCAGTTTTCAGTTAATTCAGTAATTCAACTCTCCAAGTTTTTCTCACCTCTGGTCAGATATTGAACTTACAAGTCTTTGGGTCAAGTCACATTTTGGATAACTTCCCCCAACGCTTTTATCCCCTGGGTCCTGTGTCTTTGGGGAAACGTCAGGAAAATGACAATAAAGATGAGGGCAACAGTCCGAAAATGTAAGTAGTATAATTTCTTTTATAATTATTTCACCCCAAGCAAGGAGTGAGTCCCACTGGCACGCAAGGGGTTAAAGAGTGCAAGTAAAGGGGGGTGTTTGAGGAAAGAATATAGAAAAGAACGTGGATCAAGATCAAGGCATCAGAAAATGTCGATTGACATTACATTTGAATATTTGAAGAATATAGCTACCAGGGAAATAAGTAAGAGGAAGGGAGTTCTACTGTCGGGAAGTGCGATAGAAATAGCTGTCGCAGTAGAAGAGGCGGTTACATTTAAGTTTCGATAGTGAAAGGGTGGGACCGAGATGCTGACCTAGTAGCACGCTTAAATTTATGCAGATGGGGTACCATTGAATGTAGCTCGTCGGAGCCGTTGCCATGAAAATATTTGTAGAAAAGACGGAGGGAAGCCACATCATGTCTGTGAGAAAGTGACTGTAGACGAGATGCCAGAGTAGTAACTTATCACATTGCATATCCGTCTCTGGATTTTGTCGAGGACCTCGATATGAACAGTCGTGATACAAAACATATGGAAACAATATTCAATACAAGGACATATGGTAAGTTGTACAACATACCGTTTGCATATTTCTGGCGGGGTGAATTGCATCATGGTTCTCTTTTTCCCACAGACGGTGCCTAACTGACCCTATTATACTCTACGATCGGCAAAATCAAAAACAAGCAATGCGCATGCTTGAAATTGAAAATAAAAAAAAAAGCGAAAAATTACCCATTGCACACTATATCTTTTATTTGCAGATTAAGCTAAGTGAATGTTAATTGTTTAAGACTGATAAAAATGTTATTTGTTCGTAATTTTAAAAACATGTCCGAGTTTCTCGTAAATGTTTGGGGGCGGTCTTTTATCCATGGCAAGAAGGACACTTTTTCGATAGCCTTATTTTAATTCTTTTTATATATTTTTCAGAATCCTTCTTTTGTAGATATAGTGTGAATGGATATAAGTTTAAATCTATAACTTCCGTCACTAATGAATTATTATTTAAGATTTAAATTCAATAATATCATCCATATGTTTTGCTACTCAGAAACAAGATCGTATCATTGTTTAATCTAAGACTTAAATTCTCATTATTTTTATACGTATATCTTAATATTTATTTCAGTGAATAACTCTTTCTCACTTATCAATCTTGCATCATTTACGACACTGCACTGTTTAACAAATCTTTTCCTCGGCTGATTGGTAGACAAATGTCTTTGAATTTCGGAGAGTTACATAATGATCATTATCTAATATGGCCGCTTCAGAAAATAAATAATTAAAAGACTGAACAAAATATTTCTTTTCAAGACCATCTTTCTTCATTTGTGTATTTGCATTTAAATTTACGATTGTTTTAATTTGATTAATAATTATCTTTGTAGTAAAGTGTTATGGCTGCGCTGTATCTGAATTAATTTAGACTAGACAATCGTTAAAAATTATTCATCCAAAAATAAATGCAATTTTGATATTTGCAACGGCACGCGCATTTTATTGAATTTTCTGTCGGCGAGGCTTATAATACTTCAACTGCATCTTTGGATATGATAATTACAGATACATATATAGACGCCACTATCTACCTTTTTAACTTTACTATAAAACAGGATCTATATTTAACTTGTTGACTATAGTTTAAAACATAACCAATGTCTACCATTTTAATTCTCGTGTTACTTGGACCTATGTCTACTATTTTGACTTTGCTGTAAAACCAAACGCTATGACTATCGTTTTTTACTAGCCTGTAAACCAGAACCTCTGGTTACCATATTTACTCTTTTTTTAAGGTCTTGATTTAAACTAATGTTAAACAGCCGCTGCCTTGCGGTCATATTCAAACACAGAAAAAGTGATGAAACAAAATCCAAAGAGAAAATCCGCAGTGGGATCACGAGAGCAGTTGTTTGTTAACACCTACAACTTCCCGGTAACTCCTGCAGCCAAGCCAAGCCACCACCTAATGTAATGCACTGTAGTCGATTGGACCTTGACCGTAACGCTGGTGTGCTTGTATGAATGCATGGCTAAAGCGAGTGGGCTCTGCCTTACCAAGGGTAGAACAACTGGACAGAGGCACACGAGAAAGAAATTGTGGAGAGCCATGATTATCCCGAAGGAAAACAGGACATTAATGAAGAAGTCTGAGTTAACATCAGTAAAAGAGAAAACACTCTACAAAGCACAGAATACGGGCATGGATTCATGTGACTAAAATAAGTATAATTATGTGTATAAAAAACTCTATAAAAAAATTATAATTATCTCCCGTAAGACTAATTTGCAAATATATATATATATATATATATATATATATATATATATATATATATATATATATATATATATATATATATATATATATATATTTTCTTATCTTACAATTTACAAATTAGTCTTATATATATATATATTTGCAAATATATATATATATATATATATATTTGCAAATTAGTCTTACAGGAGATAATTATAATATATATATATATATATATATATATATATATATATATATATATATAATCAAGTAAAACAGGTTTTAAAATTACCAATTGAGTTTATTTTCGCGTTTTTGTCTATTCCTAACAACTCATTATAGAAATTTAATTGCTAATTACGGATCCTAATTTATGGGCGACACCTGTCCTGTTTCAAATGTAATCAGTTCTCTCGGGCAAGTGTAAAAGAGACTGTTGCTTAACCTACTTCAATTTAAGCATTGAAATTGATGAGTAGAGTATCTTGTGGTGGAGATCTTGACGAGGAGAAAAACTGCCGTAAAAATTCATGCACTAAAAGTCTGCACACATACAATGAGAGAAAGAGAGAGAGAGAGAAAACAGACATACATGCACACATAAATTCTTACATGCATTCATATATGAATAGATGGATTTGATATACGCAATTAAACAACGTTTCGGCCAAATTACGCTCCGGCCTTCATCAGATATACATCGATCCGGGTAAGCTTCTCTCAGGAATGGATTTAGGCCTTAATAGGTGCCTGGACTAATAGAATTTAGGGGACCCTTTATTACATATGTTCGCCCTATGTGTATCTAAAAAAGGAATTTTTACAATATTGAGCAATTTTGCTCTAATTATATGTTTATTTTCAACGAAATGTAAAACTGACCCTAAATTGAGCAAATTATGCAAAGCTATACAAAGCTATATCAAATATATATATATATATATATATATATATATATATATATATATATATATATATATATATTAAAAAGGTATATAAGCATCAAAATAGTACACGATCAAATGACGCCAAAGACATACTCCAACCCGAGGAGACTAAATATTCTAAATTGTTTCAAATTAATTTGAAGGATAACCATTAAATCTAAAAAATATCGTCTCTTTTCTTATATCTAAGGGGACGCTCAGGTTTTGGGACCCCTGGGCTGCATTCCATACATGCCTATATGTAACTCCAGTACTTCCTTAACTAATAAATTATATATTCAGCAATATATCCATAGATACCGAATATAGATTTATGAAAAAAATTCAAATTTCTTAATATGCCTGACATCATGAAACAATGAGGCTGTAGTTAGTAAGTATCGATGCATTTATAAGACCTAGGATGGACAGTAAGCGCCCTCTACTTGAGAATTTGGTCTAAATGAGATTTGATAAAAATCTACGACGTGGGACTTGAGTTATTATCTCGTCATCTAGCATTACAGCAAGCGACGGAAGTGTTTAAAAATGGTTATATCACGATTACTTTAGTTAACAGGTCGAAAATTGATATTCAAGGGCCATTTCACCGGGCAAAGCTGATGACATAAACACACACGCGGGAAGGCACACAAATACAAACACACACATAAATAAAACAAACAAACACAATTTCATATAGTGAAATTAAATCCAATGATATCCTCAGATAATCTGAGGTAGCAAATTAATAATATAAGTATTGTCTAAATCAGGTTGCCTCAACATTGGTGATATCGCCCAACAGTGGGCGATTACAACTGTTGGCTGGGCAATGGTAAACTGAACAGAAAATGGAGGGCGATTTGAAGGGCAATATTGGATTTTGATAATTAAAATATATTCCATCATATGCTACCCGAAAATAAATATAGTATATGTGATATTTAAAGAACCTGTATCCCCCAAAAAGCAAAAAAAAACAAAACGAACAAAACAAATGTGTGTGAATAAATATATATAGTGCGTTAGTGTGTGTGTGTAATGCTATCAATATGAACATTACTTTATTCGGATGAAGTCTTTTAATAGCATGAAACGCATTACGCAGAATCTTTACACTCGTAAAATTTAATTCACGCACACACACACACACACACACACACACACACACACACACACACATATATATATATATATATATATAAATTTAAACAGGTAAAAACATATGCTGGTATATAATCCAAGGAGGTCATAATAATATAAAATATTAAGACTGATCCCAAAAACAGCTCAATGTATTTATTATAAAGATCCATCTGGTTTGAATGAGACTGACGTACTTGGCGTCACATGAAATAGACTATACTCATAGGGAAGTTTTGGATTTCTCTGTTGTGTAAATTTTCATCTATCTATCTATCTATCTATCTATCTATCTATCTATGAATTGCAGTTTAATATTGGATTTGATTTTTTATTATCATTATTATGTTTATTTATTTATTTTTTATTTTATTTTTTATTTATTATTTATTTATTAGTTCTTATTTATTTACATATTCGTATCTTCTTATTTTTGTTTTTTTTTAATTTCAATTTATTTTATTTTATGATATTTTATTGTATTTGTATTATTTTTATTAGTATATTAATTTTTATTGTATCACAGCATATTTTATTATTATTAATCTCACTATTTTTTTAAAGTTTAATATTATTATTAATCTCTTTATTGATTTTCATGCAAAATGACAGAGTTACCCCACTTGATTTCCAAACGTTTTTTATTTCCTTTTTCTTATCGAGAGCGTTTTTTTTTAAAGTAGAATTTATAATTCTTATTCCCAATCTTATTTTCAAACTTAAATGATAATCGGGGCCTAAATTCAAATCTAAATTTTTACTACAATTTATTTAAATAATTAACAGCAATAATAATCCACTCTAACAATAAAATATTTCTCAATAACCAGAAATATTAAATAACCGGTGTCAGCCCCAAAAATTCGTACCCGGCGATTGCAGAATGCATAAACCTCGGATTTGTGCAATCAATGAAGAGTATTATATATATAATGAATAGATCGATTATTTAATATTGACTACTGTTCTTCATTACAATATATATATATATATATATATATATATATATATGTGTGTGTGTGTATGTGTGTGTGTCTGTGTGTGTGTGTGTCTGTGTCTCTGTGCATGCATTTAGGTACTTTGATTTAGTTTTTTTTATACAATTTCTTATATGATCTAATAATTTTTTTCATATGATAAATTACATAAAAACTGTTCGAATGTTCTTTTTATTCGAGCGCTTTCGGCTATACATTTAGCCATTTTCAAGGATAAATATTTTAACTGTTAAATAAGAAACAGTTTCTGGCATGTATGTATTTATATAATTTATAGCCGAAAGCGCTCGGAAAAGAAGAACATTCAAACGGTTTTTATATAATTTATCATCTGAAACTATTTGATCATATTAGAAATTGTATAAAAATCTAAGTCAGAATACCTTGTGACTCGTATTCAATGAAATATAGACATACACACATAAATATATTTTAACACATTTTTTCATGTTTATACGTTCTTTTTATAGATACACATATTTAAGTAAATGCTCTGTTTATAATAAACAGTATTAAACAATATTTACCGGGCTGAATCTTCCAGAAATTTTCATAGAAAATATGCGTCCTCCGACTGGAATCGAAACTCTGTCCAATACGTAACCGTCATATGTCCTGACGTGCCCTGAACGATTGGTCCACAGAGGAGCGTTCGGTTAGCAATGTCGATTTTACTGTTTTTAAACTACAATTCTCCATGATTTTCTCTCATACATTCATGTCTGCTCAATGCGTATCCAAATGTAAACAAATGACGCCACACATTATGAAATGGACAGAATCTGACAATTGATTTTAAGACATTTTTTTTATGTTTATACGTTCTTTTTGGAGATAAAATTTTCAAGTAAATGCTCTGTTTATAATAAACAGTATTAACAGCATTTACCGGCCTGAATGTCCGAGAAATTTTCCTAGAAAGAGAGCATTTACTTAAATATTTATATGTATATAAAGAACGTATAAACATAAAAAATGTCTTTAAAAATAATTGTCAGACTTTTTGTCCATTTCATAATATATATATATATATATATATATATATATATATATATATATATATATATATATATAGTTGAATGGATATGAGTTTGTGACCGTCGGTTTCACACTTAAGCACAGCTTATATCCATTCAACTAAATATATTAACTCTATCAATGATATGAACGCTTTCCAATAAACACCGCACACACACACACATATATATATATATATATATATATGTATTTGAATACATTTACATTTACCTATATTTATTGTATTTTATTATATATATATATATATATATATATATATATATATATATACATGCAATGCGATTCTTCCATGGATTTTATCAAAGAACTCTAAATAAACATTAGAAGCACCGGTTCATCTGTGGCTGCAATATTCTAGGCACGGGCGAGTGATACAATAGATATGGGCTATACATTCTGGAGAGAGAAAACAGTCTCGTAAGAGACAGTAACCCAAATTTCTTAACAGCAGACTTAGTAATTGATTCAATATAGTCTTTCCACCTCATGTCACCCAAGAATGTCAACCCCAGAAGGCCTAGAGAGTCACTCTCCTGGAAAGCAGAGAGGGTTCTTTCAGATGATTGATAAAGAGCAGGTTTTGATTTGGAGGCGCTGAAATTAACATGCCATTCTTTGCTCCTGTTAACAACAGACCAATGTTTGTTTTGGATATCTGCTGCCATTTTAACCTCATCGAACTAATCAGACTTACTACAGAGATAGGAGTAAATGTCTGTGTCATCAGCTGAGATGGCAAATTGATAGCTTATACCATCGGGAATGTTATTAAGGAAAATCGAAAACAAAGTAGGATAAATGATAGAGCCCAGGGTGATGCCTGCTTTGGTAGGAAAGCAATTGGAAGAGTGGCCGTTCAGGATTACTTTAATTTTACGATTCAATAATTAAGATTTTATCAGTTCAAAAGACACAGGAACATTTTCAGCTTTTAGAAAATTCCTGCATGCCCAAAGCTACATTCCGACCTTCACAATTCTTATCGAGAACTTGATAGACTCTTTCCACAATTATCGTCAATAGTTCAGCACTTGACTTGAACAGGTTAAATTTATAGTAGTCGAGAGCATCCTGGTTTGTTTTTAGAAAGAAGATGTGTGTTTCAAACTTAGATTTAGCTAATAAAGGACACTATGCAACTTAAATCGTATACTGACTTGGTTATACGCCTTATCAATCCTTTGCGAGTTATTTAAACAGGAAATTCGGACTGTAAGAATACGTAATTATTGCATTAATTGTTTTTGCGAATAATAATCATTTTCCTGTTACAAGGTTTACTATTTAACCCATAGTTGAGAGGAGAAAGAACTGAATTCCTTTTTCCCCAACGGTATTTGCACGCAAGTGAATTTAACGAAACCGAATTGATAGTTCGAACTTGGCTCGACGATTTCTTATTTGGAGCTGCTCTCCTCACCCTTGAATCTTAACAGATTTAATCTTAATATTACGACCCACGTGAGTTTCGTCATGTAGGACTGCGTACTTTCCCTTGGATAAAAACCAAATTAATGTGCCAAAGTAAATGGCTATCCTGGCTTATTGATAAATTCCAAACCAGCAGAGCTTTACTTGTGATATTATCCCGAATGTCCATGTCACGATTTCCAGACCATTATTTCTCTGAAAAGCCCAGATTGTGTGCGACGACGCTGTTATCACTCATCGTCAGGAAGTAATTTTTCCGTAAGAAAGAAGAAAAATGGACACCCATCAACTTGAAAAAGAGATACGGTTTAACAGTTAATGATGCTGCATTGAAAGCAGGATAAGCCCTGTCCTGACACGGTAAGACGCTATCTCGATTAATTATTTATAGGCATGCGTTGGTGGGTGCTTCTGCCATATCCAGCATCGGACGGACGTATCAGGTGATTGTTTTGTTTTATTTTTTAATTTATTGTCCACGATTTGCTTTAGGAAGGTTTATAATATTCTCAGATATTGAGCATAATTGCGAATAACTTTAAAACACAGTAAAATATATATGCCAATATAGTTGTCCGTGTTTACCCGGGGGATATATGTTGCAAGATAATCTATGAAAGCCTGGAATCACAGATACGGTATTTTGCTGTTTATAAGGCGTGCCACGATTTTGAAGGAAGAAATCGGATTTTTTTTTCTTGTATTTCATAGATCTATTTATTATATCCAATTTTACTCACTGAATAGCATACTTCATCGACATAAGTTCAGAATGACAAAGTCATCACACACTGAGAAGTATCAAATTTTTATGTGATTTTTAGAAGATAATTAAGAGTACATAATACCTAACCTAATTGTAGCCGGAAATATTCAATAATCTTGACGAATTCATCCCAAACCATAATGAAAATTAATTCTAAATTCGTTACATATAACTTAATCTTTTTTTATTCAATTCTTAATCACTGGAGTTGTTTCCTTTCAAGAATACAGAATCGGATATAAATTAAAGACCGCTGTTCAACCCACACCCCAAACCGACCTTCGAATTATAGAAGAAAGTGTGTTTAGATATTACAAGACGTTCCGATGCCTTAGACGTGCCACGATTTTGAAGGGAGAAATTGGATTTTTTTCTTGTATTTCATATATTTGTATATATTATACCCAATGTTACCCATTAAATAGCATACTTCATCAACATAAGTTCAGAATGTCAAAGACATCACTGACCGAGAGGTACCAAATTCATTGTTACTATTTAAACGCAATAATTAGAAGAGAATTTCGAATGCATGATACCACTGAAACCTTACATTATTGCATTATAGTTATCCTCACTAATCGTGACCAATTCCTCAGAAACCAGAATGGAATTCTAAATTCATTGCCTGTAACTTTGGATACAAAAATAAGATTAATCTTTGTTAATTTAATTCTGAATCACTGGATTTTATTTTACTTTTAAGGGTACAGAATCGGATATAAATTAAGGACCGCCACTCCCACCACACCCCAAAACGACATCCAAATTATAGAAGGAAGTGTGTGTTTTTAGATATTTTAAATGAAAAAATACGTCTTGTAATTTGAAAATATGGTAGACATTATTCCAAGCTTTCTGTCGTAACTTGCCTTAGGCTAAAATATTTGGGACGATACCGAACAAAGCTATATATATAAATTCGCTACATGAGAGATCGCAAAGTGTGATTTTGAGAAATACTAAGATAATCTCACACTTTATCCCTTAATAGTTCCAAATATTTAATAATGACATAAATTAGGTAATGGGGCGATTATTACGATGGAAGAGAAGGCTGGGTAATTATTTCTATTTCCAGAAGCGGTTAAGCATCTTTGTCATCATTAGAAATAATTCTTCGTTAAGGTTCACGAGTCTGATAATAGAGATTTTATTCTCACAAGTAGATTTCTTTGACTAATATTTCTGTGAAGTCTAGAAATTCCTAATTTGTTATGGTGAGGTCAAAAATGTTTTTTTCTTTGAAATTCATAGGCCTTCCCACTATCTCCAAATTTACCAACTGGAGACCTTATTTCAGCATGAAAAGCTGACTATGTCATCACAGGCCGAGAAGAAGTACCAAATTTATAGTAACTATTTAAAATGCAATAATTAGAAGAGAATTTAGAATGTATAATATCACTGAAACCATACCTTATTGCAGCCTAAAATCCTCAATAACCCTGACCCTGACTAACCCTGACGAATCCATTAGATACATTTAAATTTGGATAAAGAAATAAGTTATGTGTAGGTTAAAAACATAGGATACTGCTTTTCGTGCTGCTGAATACTTATACTGTTATTATAGCTTGAAATCCTCATTACCTGTAATCTTCACAAGTTTATAACAAGCACTAAGTTGCCGGCATAACATTTGTCGAAGGTAAACTCCTCACGCAATTAGATAATTTATAACTTACATCACCAACATTCGATTTATAGGAGGCAGGGTGGTTTTTCAAGCTATTTTATCTATATATAAAATTATGTGACTTAATTTATCCTGTCAGTCCGTTGCATCCTCTTCGGGAGAAGTGCAAACAGTTAAGGTGGTACAAATCAGAATTGGTTTTACTTGGATACATGGCTTAGTACAATAAATTGTCATTATTTTTTTGAAAAAAAAAAAAAGTTTTATCATTTAACATACAAAATACTCCAACTATTTTAAAAACAATTAAATGACTAAAATAGCAAATAATTATTTAATAAAAATGCAATATTGATTTTGCATATCTTTCAGCCATTTTGCATATCATAAGTTTTTATATATATACAAGAATCCAGTTTCCAGTTCGTCCTACATTTTCGAAAACTATAAACAAATCACACAGAGAACCGCTTCTAAATGTAGTAATTGAGCTCCAGAGAGAAATATTTACGCATGTCCAGTTGTAAGTTGTATACTCAAGAGTAAGAAATCCTAAGAATTTCTTATTCGTTGTTAAAAAGAAAAACACTATAGAAATCTTCTTAAAAATATAGTTTAAGACGATGTCCTATAAAATTAAGTTAAATTAAAAAAAAATTAAAATGCAATGTAGGGCTTTTGTAAATGTAGTTTTCCAAACAAATCAGCTTATTCAAATTTCATCGATTGGTTGGCAAATCTCGACAAAATTGTTAGCGGTAACTTTATGATCATTCTAGTGTTTTCTGTGTGAGAAAGCAGACAATTACAACGCCAATCCTCATCTTATTACACGTTCAATTTTTTTCCCGTCATATTGGGACACAGTAACTAACATCTAAAACACCGGAAAAGGTCTGCCATGTTTGTGCTGGAGCTGATCATTTCTCAATTTCCGGTCTTGGAATGCAAAGTCGCTTACAAGACCTTGTGAATGATCACACATCTTTACCCTTATAGTTTATATTTTGTTTCTCGCAAACGCAATACCGGAAGTACACCCCTTAAATACAGTCGACTCCCATAGTTTCCCTGTGGAGTACGGGACTACATCTCTCAGCAGGTTAGCCATATGATGATGTGGTTTCGATAGCAAATGTTATGATTTACGGGTAGAATTCATAATTCTCCTCATTCTAGACGGCTAATGAACCACAGCTCCTTTTAGGCTCCGAATGAACCACGGCTCCTTTTAGTCTGCTAATGAACAACGGCGCTTTCTAAACTGCTAATGAACCACTGTTTCTTTTAGGCTTCGAATGAACGACAGTTTCTTGTAGACTGTTAATGAACCGCGGCTCCTTTTAGTCTGTTAATGAACCATGGCTTCTTCTAGACTTCTAATGAACCACGACTACTTCTAGACTGCTAATGAAACATGGCTTCTTCTAGACTGCTAATGAACCGCGGCACATTTTAGGCTGCTAATTAAACACGGCTTCTTGTAAACTGCTAATGAACCACGGCTCCTTTTAGGCTGCTAATGAAACACGGCTCCTAAACTGCTAATGAGCCATGGCTTCATTTAGGCTGCTAATGAACTACGGCTTCTTCAAACTGCTAATGGACCACGACTTCTTTTAGACTGCGAATGGACCACGGCTTCATTTAGGCTGCTAATGAACCACGGCTTCCTCTAAACTGCTAATTAACCACGGCTTCTTTTAGGCTGCTAATGAACCACAGCTCTTTCTAAACTGATAATGAACCACGTCTTCTTTTAGGCTGCTAATGAAACACGGCTCCTAAACTGCCAATGAACCATGGCTTCATTTAGGCTACTAATGTCCCATGGCTTTATTTAGGCTGCTAATGAACCACGGCTTCTTCAAACTGCTAATGGACCACGACTTCTTTTAGACTGCTAATGAACCACGACTACTTCTAGACTGCTAATGAACCACGGCTTCTTCAATATCCTAATGGACTACGACTTCTTTTAGACTGCTAATGGACCACGGCTTCTTTTAGGCTGCTAATGAACCACGACTACTTCTAGACTGCTAATGAATCATGGCTTCTTCTAGACTGCTAATGAACCACGGCACCTTTTAGGCTGCTAATGAACCACGGCTCCTTTTAGGCTGCTAATGAAACACGGCTCCTAAACTGCTAATGAACCATGGATTCATTTAGGCTGCTAATGAACCACAGCTTCTTCAAACTGCTAATGGACCACGACTACTTCTAGACTTCTAATGGACCACGGCTTCATTTAGGCTGCTAATGAACCACGGCTTCTTCAATATGCTAATCTGCTACGACTTCTTTTAGGCTGCTAATGAACCACGATTACTTCTAGACTGCTAATGAAACATGGCTCCTTTTAGGCTGCTAATGAAACACGTCTCCTAAACTGCTAATGAACCATGGATTCATTTAGGCTGCTAATGAACCACGGCTTCTTCAAACTGCTAATGGACCACGACTTCTTTTAGACTGCTAATAGACCACTGATTTTTTTAGGCTGCTAATGAAACACGGCTTCTTCTAAACTGCTAATGAACTACGGCTCTATTTAGGCTGCTAATGAACCACGTCTCCATCTAAACTGCTAATGAAGCGCGGCTCCTTTTAGACTCCTAGTCAGCCACCTCTGATCGGGTTGTCTTGAGAAGCGTGGAGAAACTCTTAATTGCTATTGTTCCCAGGACCACTCTGACTCCGAGTGTTAGCACCTGTTAGCGTCCCAGCTATGGGCAAACAGTTAACTTCCAAACTGAAGTCAAAAATCTATGAAAGAATAAATATTTCTTATAAAAAATTACCAGTAATACGATTTTGGAAAACATATTAATCCATATTCTATTTATACGAACCTACCCTAAAATCTTTTCGGCATTTAATAACCCATTTTTATTGATATAGCATAAAACAAATTAATGTACACCAAACCCATAATAATGCGAAGAAGAATAGGAAATATATATTTGCAGAACTTATATATTTATATATTGTTTCGAATATTTTACTTTCGCGGTGGGAGAGGGATCTCAAATTCATCGGAAAATTAAACTCCGAATGAACGTGTTTTTTTTTTAGCTCATGCATATAGAATTTGTAAAGACATGGGTACCGTTATTCAAATGCGTCGGGTGGGGAATGAATCTTGCTGATGGTACCCTGTGCAATTTGTCCTAAGGTTCTTGGGGAAGATATAAGACAATCCGGTAGTTTTGTTTGCCAAGAGAAATACATTTTCAGACCTAACCTTCTACATGATGACTGGAAAAACAAAGTTCTAATAAATGTGTTGGAAGAGGTCCTAGCAACCCTTATCTGACGGAAGTAACACTCAGCCTTTTACACAACGATCAACAACGTCAAAGACTAAATTCATTTTTTTTTTTTAGTTCAGTTTTCTGAGGGATTATCTTGAGAGAAAAAAACTGTTTTCACGTCAGTAGATATTCTTCACTTGATTAACTATTTTTCCCCTACAGTAAATGATACGATTTTTTGTTTTTTTGTATTCAGAAAATAAACGAGTTAATTTTAATTTTTTTTTTTTGGTGTGTATGGGGGGGTATTTTGTAAATAACAATTTTATTTTTTTTATTTTTAGTTCTAATTGATTTCAGCTAGCGTTCATTCAGGACACGTTACCCAAAAAAGGGGAAAAAATCTCCAGTAAAAAAAAAAGGCCCAAAGAATAAAATACAATACTAAAAGGAAAATCCAAACAAAACTAAATGAGTCGTAAAGAGAAATGATTTTTTAATTATTCTATCTTGACGCATTCAATTTAGACAATATAGATCAGGAAAGTTTCAGTTACACGTGATGGGAGTCACCCAAAAAGCAGAGAGAATGACGAACTGATTTTGTTAGTATAATAACAGTCATCATCATAGTCATCATTTCCATGACTGGGTGTGGTCGAGGGACAACTGCACAGTTGAATATCTGACCAGTTTCTACTGTAGGTGTCACTTCACTGTCAATCTGTGACTTTCTCTAAATGACGTTGTCAGGCCATATTTTTTCTCTGTCCGCTTCTTCTCCGTTTGCCTCAATTATGTACACATCACATTGAAACAGAGATTGCCGTACTATCATCGAAGTTAAGTAACGACGAGCCTGGTGAGTATCTAGATGAGATACCGCTTGGGAATACCTGCTTCTGAAAGCTTGGTCTTGACGGTCTTATAATGGTTAATGGCTTGGAACTGATAACTGAGATGCGTCCCAATCCAACTTAGGTTCGTTTTCTTTGCTTATACACAAATATTCTTGGGAAAGTTATGAAACAGATTCGTTTATCTACCTTAATAAGACTATTATTATCTCCCTCTCCCAAAAAATCATACAATGTAAAAAAAAATTTCTGGCTTTAAATAACCTGTGAAAGGTTGATAAGCCGTAAAAAATGAATGAATGAATCAATTCATTTGCTTCAGGTGGCTCCTAATAGGATGACAGTTGAGGGCTCTTATGACATGTCATTAAAGATATGACGTTTTTAGCTGTAACTTCTTGTGTCATAAATCGCTGTAATTTGTTCAAAAGTAATGAAAAAAAGCTTTAATTTGTTTTAGTCTTTGAAAAAGTTAATCCCAAACTGAAAATTCCATTTTGCAAGAAACGCAATAAGGATAACAAAAAACCAAAATATTTCAGAATCTTTATTTTTCAATATTCTAATGATGCAATTGGATAGTATTTACTTCTCTATTTAAACGAATTTAACAGATTATAAGATTTAACAGATTAACAGATTATAAGATGACATACAATCTTACAAATAAACAGAAACTGAAAGCTTGCAAAAGTTTTATTTTTAATTTGCTAATTAGATAATTAGATACTGATTATGCATTTCTAACGAAATTAAAAGCTTATAGCTAGTGTATAAGAAACACAGTTAAGACTTTAAAAAAATCACACATGCAGATAATATTTAAAAAAAAAAACCTTATATATACAAGTAACGAAAGGGGAATATTTAACAGAATTATAACGTAATATACACTTATTGTGCTTTCTTAGACAAAAGAAATATAAGGTAAACTTTCTTCTTTTTAACAATGTCATAATGATCTAGAAGGTTCTTGACTGTCCGTTCTGTATATGGATTCGTTCTGGGAATTCCCAGTCTTGATGGTTCGGGACTATAATACATACTATACTTATATAGGATTTTTTTTAATTAGTTTTAGGGGTGAAATTAAAAAGAAAAATGAACTCAAATCTTTCTTCATTATTCTTTAAGAAACGCTCATTGAATTATGATATAGAAAATCAGTTGTTTTACAAGTCGTAACCCTAGTTTACATAAAATTTCTACTTTCTCTTTTTGATGCTGGACATGAGGTTTTCCAACGGTCAAGATTGTAGTAATTGTGCAGCCCAATAATCACAAACCATCAAAAATATTATGGAAGTCAATGCACGCTACAATGTGACATTTGATTTAATATATGTTTTCTTGTCTTCCCAGATGAGTTTTATTTCTACAACAGCTTTGCTAAATAAATTGCAAGCTTTCTAATTTTGGCATACGTCGTTGTTGTGTAATCAGAAGTCAACTTATTGTACAGTATCTAATATTGCTTAACTGATTAAAATGAAAGCTTTCTATTATTGTCATACGGCATTGTTGCATTGGGTTGTGTTGTATTTTGTTGTGTTGTGTTGTTCGAATCAGTAGCCAACTTTTTTCCTGTTTCTTAGTAGACTACACACTTTATAAATCTTCTTCTTAACAAATTCAAATAGGTACAATCCTATTTACTAATCCACTACGCCTCCCTGAAACGAAGAGTTTTAATGGCTTTGATTGTTCTCAAACTTTTACAACCTCTTTCCTCCTCTCCACCATGAGGTTTATGTCCCGTTCTTTTTAATGGAGATCTTGGTCTCATTTCTGCGCCACTCCCGTTATCATCGCTCTGTTTGTCTTTTATTACACTGTCCTGTTCTGCAGGACTCATCCTTTCTTCTCTGATAAGATCTTCTCCCATCCCAACATCTTCCTCTTCAATTCTGGGTCTTAATTGGTCAGAATGATCCGTCTAATGTCCCTTTTGCATGATGAAATTAGCTTCCTCGGACTTACTACTTTGTCATTCATATAACGCATCCTTTCATTTATCGCATAAGACATTATTAATGGAGATCGTATTAGCCTTCCCATTAACACAGATGAGCTTTGAAAACTGTCTGCATGTGGAATCGTCCTATAACTAAGCAATGATCTTGGTATGCAATCCTCTATAGTATCTCTACTTAGGAAAAGTGCTTTTAATTCAATGATTATTAGACTATTTTCTTTTTATCTTTCCACACAGACTAAAACTTATTTTTTCTTCGGCAGTTATATACAGTAGACGTTTCATAATTGTTCTCAATAGAGATATATTCTTTTATCAATTCCAGCTTCCATACATACAGTTAGAAAAAAAATTATTCAATTTTAACTGTCCCAATATCTTATATTTATGGAATGAATCACCACATACTTTCAGTCAACTGTAAATGAATTAATTCATCTCTATCTATAAAAGGCAGGATGGTGTGTGTGTGTGTGTGTGTGTGTGTGTGTGTGTGTGTGTGTGTGTGTGTGTGTGTGTGTAACGAATGCACGGCCTCAATTTTCGACGGATTTGCACCAAGATTTACATATCACATGCTCTATATTAGCGGAAACGCCAAGACCGACTTTGCATTTCCAAACTTCCGTCGATAGTGGAAATAATCGATTTTTTCATGCTTCTACGGCAGTTTTGATGTAGTTTGCGGCCATTTTTACTGGCCAGATTGAGAGTAATAGCTGGCTGCCACGAATAGGCAGGAAGATTCTATTGGCTAGCATGAGAGCCAACAGCTGACTGACACGAATGTTAACTAGCATGCTAGCATGCAAAAAAAAAATCGATAGCTGCATTCGTCATGTGGGAAAAATTTAAATCTGCATGGCACTTTACTCCAATTGGCTCCTTCGCTTGCTTAAACTCAACGTTGATTCTGATTCCGCAGAACTGGGTTGGGTGTGAAAAAAGTATTTGTTGTTAACATTCTTTTTTCATTCGGTTTTTCCAGATACGAGTCCTTTTTTAAAGCTGATCGTTTTGTGTTCCTTTTTCTTTAGTTCTTTTTTAGTAACAGATTTAATGTTTAGTATAGAACTTAGAAAAATTTTGCAGTGTGAGATAGGCAAGAAGTAAGGCATGTAGCAACATCAGCACGGCAAAGGGCACACCTTTAAAGGCAAGGAAGGGTAAACATATTTTAAGTCAAGTGATAGCGATTGTTGTATGAGTCGTACGATTTTTGAATCAAGCACGGTCAACGCCGGGCCATGCTGCTAGTCCTCAATAATCGAAATGTGAGTTTCTTAAATTCGCAGAATCTTCTTGATTCTCGGAAACTGTTGTTTCTTCTTTCTCTTAAATGTACTCAAATTTGGTTCTTTCCGTTGTGAAAATTTTCTTTTTAGCCCGTGAAAGTCTCTTTAAAATTTCTGAAATTTCGACGAAAGTCAAATTCCCTATTTGTTTGGCGTATGCCATAACAGAAATTTTCTTTTTCGCTTCACAATCTGCCAAAGCTCGAAAGAGGCAAGTTATTTAATTTTCTATTGACTGGTTCTCTTTCAATTCTTAGCCCTAGCCTGGATCCAAGTCTCGGCAAATACTGTTTCATCCAAGCGACTTAAACATCCTATCGTCCACGCTATATTGTTGCATTGTGCTGTTGTAAAACTCGTGATCAGTAGCCAACTTCTTGTCTGCCTCTTAATTTAATATACACTTTAAATCTCTTCTACTTAACATATGCAAATAAGTATAATCTTATTTACCAGCCTACTGCAGTTGTCAAATATGTTCAATAAGTTTATATTTATTAATTGTATAATTTGAATGAATTCTCTTTACTTTAAGCGAACTATCTTCATATTATCTCTCACAGGGTTCGTAAGATGAATATAACATCAAAGAATTCTAAATCTAGGAAAAATAATGGCACCTATATAAACGTCTTTAATCCCGCTAGAATCTTCATATAATCTGAAAGTGGAATTACAGTATCTAATATTGTTTAACTGATTAAAATGAAAGCTATCTATTATATCGTCATACGGCGTTGTTGCATTGGGTTGTGTTGTACTGTGTTGCGTTGTGTTGTTCTAATCAATAGTCAACTATTTTCCTGTCTTTTAGTTGGTTACACACTTTATATCTCTTCTACTTAACATTGCCTCGTCCACTGCGAGGAAAGTTGGCTCCCTGAGCCGCGCTAGGAAGTTTTTTCTCCCCTGAGTCGATCCTCCAGCTATACAAATCCACAATTCGCCCTTGCATGGAGTATTGCTGCCATATATGGTCTGGCGCCCTTCTGTTTGCCTCAGGGGTTCTTGATAGGCTCCAGAGGCAGATATGCAATATGGTTGGCCCTGCCCTGGTCTCTCGTCTACAGTCACTTTCTCACAGACGCGCCGTCGCCTCCCTCTGTCTGTTCTACAAATACTTTCATGGAAATTGCTCCGAGGAGCTGCATTCGCTGGTTCCCAGACGTCATGAGTTCAAGCGCCCCCTACGAGGCTGGCATCCCGCTCTCACCCCTTCACTGTCGAAACTCATAAATGTAGCCGTCTCTTCTACTCCTAATAGCTTCATGTCTCACACCTCTCGCCTGTAGAACTCCCTTCATTTCTCCTGTTTCCCTGCGTGCTATAATCTCCAGCTATTCAAGTGTAATGTCAATCGACATCTCCAGTTGCCTTGATCTATCCACTACCCTCATCCTTTCTTCTATCACTCCTATCTGATCTTGCTATTTCCTGTAACCCCTTGCATCCTAGTGGCTTCCCGCCTTGCTTGGGGTGAAACGCTTAAAAAAAATATATATATATATACAAATAGATACAAGATTTCTATTATTATTCTCCATTTGTATGGGGTATGCCATAACAGAAATTTTCATTATAGCATCACAACTTGCCGAAGCTGGAAAGAAGCCAGTTATTTCATTTTCTCTCCCACTTGCCTTTTTTAAACCTTGCCTAAGCAGTAAAACACCAGATCCAAGTCTCGACAAATTCTGGTTCGTCCGAGCGACTTAGACATCCTATTATGCTGTTCTATGACACATGATCAGTAGTCAATTTTTTACTTGTCTCTTAATTTACTATACACTTTATCTCACTTCTACTTAACATATGCAAATAGATACAATCTTATTTACCAGTCCACTGCAGTTGTAAATTATGTTCAATATCTTTATATTTATTGATGATATAAGTTGAATGAATCTCGTTTCTTTAAGAGAACTCTCTTCATATTATCTCTCATAGGGTTCGTAAGACAAATATAACATTAAAGAATGCTAAATCTAGGAAATATAATGGCACCTATATAAACATCTTTATATCTGTCTAGAATGTTCATATAATCTGAAGGCTTCTGGCAGAATTACAGTATCTAATATTTAAAATTAAACCTTTCTGTTATTGTCATACGGCATTGTTGCATTGGGCTGTGTTGTATTGTGTTGTGTTGTGTTTTGTTCTTCTAATCAGTAGTCAACTTATTGTACAGTATCTAATATTGTATAAAAGTTAGAATCTAGGCAAACGAGTACTATTCTTTCCTCTGTCGTATTAATAGGACGCAGATGATAAAGACTGTACACAGCTTACTATACTACATATCTTTAAATAGTACGTTTTGCCTTAATATTTCCTTTAGTCAATGTTCTATCATCGTTACATAGGATACGGGCGGTTTTCCTCTGCCATTCTACCCTTCCGTATCTCTTATAAGTGTTGCAGTTTCCAAATCCTTTTCTCTCATTAAAAGTCCAGTTAAAATTAATGTTTCGTAAAATAAAATTTTAAAAGTATCAATGTCTATTCCTCGTGTAAAATAAAAATATATAAAGCTGAGGATAAATTCGCTTTAACCAAATCAGATAATATATTAGACTATAGGGAATATTCTTCAAATCTGGTAACATATAACACAGCTGTTTCGTGTTACTTAGCGAGCCTTTTTTATAAACTAATGTTAACTCAGTTCAAGATCAAAGAGCCACTCAAGTTTGATTGATGAGCTTGACTCCTTGATCTGGGTTCAGGAAAATAAACCTGACCCGTAACAGTGGTTCACGAATAAATAATTTGATCCTCAGCTGAGAGCCAATATCGTACATGAGCACAAAGCATAGAGCCAGATAAAACACTCATCCCTAGCAACGATTCTTCCGGGAAAGACAATTTGATACTGGATAGAACAGAAGCATATTATACTCATCCGAAAAAGAGAAACGGATAAAAAACTGATCAGTAGATAGACAGGGATATAAAATTTGATCCTTGGTAGAGAGTAGATATATTAAACTGATCCGAAACATAGAACTAGATAAAACACTGATCCGTAGCAATGGTTTGGGGAAAGACAATTTGATCCTGGCTAGAGCCAAATATATTAAACTGCTCCGAAAAAGAGAAACATAAAATACTATTCAGTAGATAGAGAGGAGTATACTGTTTGATCCTCGGCAGAGCGCAAAGAAATTAAACTGACCCGAAACATAGAGTCAGATAAAACATTGATCCATAGCAGTGATTTTAGGAAAGACAATTTGATGCTGGATAGTACACGAGCACAAAGCATAGAGCCAGATAAACGCTCATCCCTAGCAATGTTTCTTCCGGGAAAGACAATTTGATACTAGATAGAGCCGAAGCATATTGCACTGATCCGAAAAAGAGAAACAGATAAAAAAAACTGATCAGTAGATAGACAGGAGCATACAGTTTGATCCTCGGCAGAGCGCAAATAAATTAAACTGATCCAAAACATAGAGCCAGATAAAAGATTGAGCCGCAGCAATGATTCCGGTAAAGAAAGTTTTACTCTCAGAAGAACCGAAACATATTACACTGATCCGAAAAAGACAAACATATAAAACACTGATCAGTAGATAGACAGGGATATAGAATTTGATCCTCGGTAGAGCGCAAATATATTAAACTGATCCTAAACATAGTCAGATAAAACATTGATACGCAGCAGTGATTCCGGGCGAGAAAAATCTGATCCTCGGCATAGCTCAAATATATTACACTGATTCGAAACAGAGCCAGGTAAAACACTGATATATAGAAGTGTTTCCGAGACAATTTTATACTCGTCAAAGTGCTACGTTGATTCGATAATGAGAACCAGATTAAATGTACATCCGTAGTAGTGATTAAGCGGTAGGGAGTTTGTTCCGCGACAGAGCGCAAATATACTACACCGATCCAGAACAGAGGCAGAGAGAAAGCATTTTTATTCTAGGCAGAGAACACATATGTTATACTGACGTCTGAAAAAAATACCGCGCCAATTGTAAATATTGCCGTCATTATGTTACCAGTAATCTGTTAGTACACACTCATATATATATATATATATATATATATATATATATATATATATATATATTATAAAATTTTTAAAATATGGTTATTTTCGCTACACAGTTCCAACCATGTTTCAAAAATAGAAGCTAAAACCCTAATTTTATTTTTTTTTAAATAAATTAAAAAAAGCATTAGTTCTATTTCCTTACATTGAGCACTATTTTGTAAAATAAAATATCTATAAGAACACCGGATTTTATATCTTTACTGTTCTTTCTTTTATTTATATATATATATATATATATATATATATATATATATATATATATATATATTTATATATATATATATATATATATATATATATATATATATATATATATATATATATATATATATGAGAGAGAGAGAGAGAGAGAGAGAGAGAGATTTTTTGGGATAGACATGAACTGACTGTGAGATATTATGACCCCAGTTAAGTTCATGACTCTTCAGTGGAGATAGGATGAAAAGGCGAAGAGAAAATAACTCTTGGCAAAAACAACACTAAGTTCTTTTTGAGTGCTCTATGCCTGCAAGGCAAATACTGCCCCCCCGCATGCTTTATGATTTCAAATTCTAAGAAGATTTTTGATTTTCAGTTCAACATTAACAGAAATCTTTACTACTTTTGATACTTTAGAAGTTTTTTTCCCCTCCCCTCTTTCATTTCATTTAAACAGAGATTATTTTTACTTTTTATTTTCTTTAGCATCATATATTTTTATCTTCTCGGTAAGCCTCCAAAGATGTGCGTTGTGGGTTTGTGGATAACAGCGTGGAATGGGAAATCGGAGAGTTGGATTCGAATTCCAGTATTGTCCGTTACTTTTATTTACGCGCAAACGGTCTTGGGAAATGTATGTCTAATCGTTACACTCCCAGTTATGGGTTAAATAAAAATAAAAAAAAAGATTAAGTCCTATAGCCTTGGTTGGCAAGCAGTCTACCGCAGAAAGCAACAGCGATTATCTGCAGAAAAATATACTGCTTCGTCATTCATGAATAGAAAGAAACATGATCGCCCAAGAGATTATCACTCATAAGGCTTAACTAACTGACTTAAGCTGCAGTTTACCTGAATCTATTCCCTAATGTTATTCTAATATTTATATTTATTTGTAAATAATGTCAGTTTTTCTTAATTTTATTATTCCAAAACATACGGATTTACTTTTTGTTCAATCACACAGGGTCTTTAGAAAAATTGATGTAATTTTGTAATCTAATAATTTATCCAATTCTCCTTCAAGTTATGTCCAATATTAACATCATGTTTAGAAACAACTCAACATTCTAAGTATAATGCTGTTTTTTTTTTCCAGAATGAGTTCGTCTTCTCTCACCGCAAGGCCTTTATTCAGACAATCAATATGGCTTTCGTTTCTCCAGGTAAACTGCTGATGTACTGATGATAATTGCGCAAAGAGTCTATCATGCTCCAGATATATATAAAAAAAAACAGTGAAGCCCGGTCTGTAGTTTTGGATATCTCGAAACAGTGTTTGGTATACATGTCTTTTCCACAAGTTGAAAAGTTACGGTGTCTCCAGACCCATTTTTGTATTGATCTCGTCTTTCCTTTCAAAGTGTGAAATGAAAATTATCTTGAACGGCCAATTGTCTAGATCCTTTCGTATTAATGTCCACCAGGGCTACATTATTGTTCCAATTTTCATTAATGACCTTGGTCTCTTCGCTGATGCTACAATCATTTACTGTAGTTCTGATCAGTCCGACAAGGTCAAAATGGCAGTCGATGTTAAAAACGACCTCAAGTTCATTGTTAGCTGAAATTAAAGTTGGGTTTCTAATTTTAAGGTCTACAAAAGTAAACTTCTCTTCATTAATCATCTGAGAGACCACTCGTTGCCTTCCATCTTGAAGAATCCATTGAATGCTTTGCTAGGCCAGCTGTTAAAAATGGTGGTTCATTGAGTCGTGCGAGAAACTTTTCTTCCCAGAATCTATCTTATATATTTATAAGTCTACCATTCGCCCACGCTTAGAATATTGCCGCCATTTATGGTACGGTACCCCTGCTGCTATTTACCTTGAGATCCTTCATAAAACTAAAGAAGAATCAGCAATATTATTGGTCCTGAACTGGAGACTCGGCTTCAATGACTTTCCCACCGCTGTGCGCCTTTTCAATAATTACTTTTCTCTGTATCTTTGCTATCAATATTTTCATAAATATTTTGAACTAGCAGCATGGCCCGGCATTGCCCGTGCTTGATTCAAAAATCGTACGACTCATACAGCAATCGCTATCACTTGACTTAAAATATTTTTGCCCTTCCTTGCCCTTTGCCGTGCTGATGTTGCTACATGCCTTACTTCTTGCCTATCTCACACTGTAAATTTTTTCTAAGCTCTATACTAAACATTAAATCTGTTACGAAAAAAGAACTAAACAAAATGAACACAAAACGATCAGCTTTAAAAAAAGACTCGTAACTGGAAAAACCGAATGAAAAAAGAATGTTAACAACAAATACTTTTTCACACCCAACCCAGTTCTGCGGAATCAGAATCAACGTTGAGTTTAAGCAAGCGAATGAGCCAATTGGAGTAAAATGCCACGCAGATTTAAATTTTTCCCACTTGTGACGAATGCAGCTGTCGAGTTTTTTTTGCATGCTAGCATGCTAGTTAATATTCGTGTCAGTCAGCTGTTGGCTCTCACACTGGCCAATAGAATCTTCCTGCCTATTCGTGGCAGCCAGCTATAGTCTCTCACTCTGGCCAGTACAAGAGGGCCGCAAACTACATGAAAACTGCCGTAGAAGCATGAAAAAAATTGATTATTTCCAGTATCGATGGGAGTTGGGAAATGCAAAGTCGGTCTTGGCCTTCCCGCTAACTTGGAACATGTGCATGTAAATCTTGCTACAAATCCGTCGAAAATTTCGGCAGTGCATTCGTTGCACACACACTTGCACACACACACACACACATCCTGCCTTTTATAGAAAGAGATTAGCCGTCTGCTATGGTACCTAGACATTTTCAGTTAAAGCGCAGCAATAGACTGCCGTCGAAATCTTATCATTTTAGAGTTCCGCTGGCTTGATATATCCGTATGTTCTATGCTAGCAATTTCTATTCACACATTTAACTTGTGGAACTCTCTTCCATCTCCTTGCTTGTGGTCAACTTTGATCTTTAAATATTTATATGCAATGTCAATCGCTATCTACTTACCTCCTGATTACATTTTTCTCTTCCCGCTCATTATTAATGTTTCTGTTCCTACTTCTTCCACAACCTGTAACCCCTTATGTCCTATTAGCTTCACTGCCTTGCATGAGGTGAGACCAATTTAAAAAAAAAAAAAGGACTTCCGTTCGTTATAAAAGAAAACGTGTTTTATACCTGCGAGGATATCTGAACACAGTCAAACAAGTCTGCGCAGTGGGCATTTGTGAAAGAATTCGTTGAAATGCGACAAGTGCAATGCTGTTATCTAAGAAATGTTTCACCTGGTTTGGCAGTAGGTACACTACCAATTTGACGTGTGTCGTATCACAGGTAGTGCGTAGAATGAAAACTTGAGACATCGTTCATGAAATCCACATACCATTGAATTTTTAATTCAGATTTCAATGAATAATTCTTATTATGTTTAGCCTGTTTAGTTTCATTTGCCTAGACGATGTAGTTTCTTTGTTATTTCCATCCTGTTTTTAAACAATCATTTATTCACCATTATTTGCAGTGTGTTGTTCGCACTTGACAGACAGCTCTTCGATATATTTTGAATAAAATTCCTCAAGTTTAAATGTTAAAAAGTATTCGAAGATCTTTATATATCCGGTTTTCGTCAGAGATATTCACCGTTAACGCGTTTTACAGCGATTGAAAGAGGTAATAATCAGTTGGTAAAAGTTCAAGTAGAACAAACCAACTGATCTCCTAAATGTGTTCCTATGGCATACTTGATGTATGCGTCCTTAGATTGTAATGGTTAACAACCTTTTTTTCCTATTGAGGAATTAAATTTGTTTTCCGAGAAATATTTTCTGGACACGTTGCAGCTACTGGAAGTGTAAATGTGCATATAATCTTTCACTGCCTTTTATCACACGCATAATATTAAATTTGTGTCATGGAGTTCTGATTTTGATTGGCTTGCGAATATTTATTCTTGTCAAATTGTCTTTTGCGTTAAATACTGTGTTATGGAAGCCCAGTTTTCCTTATCTGCTATATTAAAGTATGGTTTATTTCTGCTCTGAAAGCATACGTGTCTCTATGGATAAACGATCAAATTTGATCGTTTTGCTAAGAAAACATATGGAAAGAAGAAGCATATGTTTCTGCCTGTTCCATGACATCTTAATATTGGGATCTGATACACTGCGATGTGTTTAATATTTAATTTATGTAAATTCCCTGATACTTTGCCATGTATTGCTTTCCACTATCAACTTTAGGGCTTTATCCTAAAAGTTCGACGAACTTTCCTGTTCGGGTTCATTGTCTAATAATTTTTCTCCAGAAGAGGCCGCCCTGGGTAAGACGATAAACTACGTCCAACAGCAAGGCCTCTGATCAGGAGGTTTTGAGGAGCGTGAAACCACCTCAATTGTTGGTGTTCCCAGGTTCACCTTGACCAGGGGTGGTAGCACCTGTTAGGGTCCCAGTTATGGGAAAATATTTAACCCTCAAGCTGGGGTCAAAAAATTTTGAAGAGTTAAAATAGTTTTTAATACCAGAAATACTTTGTAAAAATTTATTACCAGCAATACATCATTACCAGCAGTATATTATTGAAAAAAAAGAAAAAGAATTACCAGCTACACATTTTTGAAAAAAAAAATTACCAGGAATACATTTTTGAAAAAAGAAATATATTGCCTGCAATAAAAATTACTGTCGTCATTAAATAACCCATTGAGATTGATATGCCGTAAACCAAACCAAACCAAACCAAACCAAACCAAACCAAACCAGAAGAGGATTTTGCAAAGCAATTTTGTATTTAAGTGTCAATTATGACCATAAAAACTACATAATTTCTTGATATCTCCATAGATATTTTGCTTGGACCCCCATTAAATGATATGAAGGAAATACGCTTTAATTCCGTCCATTATTTTGGGTTATAGATTTATTCTTTACTCGTCTGTGTCTGATGCAACATTCGTGTAAAAAGTTCGTTGTCAGTGTTATTCTAATGAACGCCTGACTGTCGCGTATTGTTATTACAGTAGAATCCCTCATATCCGGAATCCCTCATATCCGAAATCCCTCTTATCCGGAGTGCCTCATATCCGGTGTGCCTCATATCCGGAATCCCCCATATCCGGAATACTTCATATCCGGATTGCGTCATATCCGGAATCCCTCATATCCGGAGTGCCTCTTATCCGGAATCTCTCATATCCGGAGTGCCTCATATCCGGAATCCCTCATATCTGAAGTGCCTCATATCCGGAATCCCTCATATCTGAAATCCCTCATATCCGGAGTGCCTCATAAATGGAATCCCTCATATCCGGTGTGGCTCATATCCGGTGTGGTTCATATCTGGAATCCCTCATTTCCGGAGTGCCTCATATCAAGAATCTCGCATATCCGGACATGATTTTGATATGTATATTTGAACTATTTGGGTGATATGTAACTGACTTGAATTTTGTTTTATATTACATAATTTATTTCTTTTCCCTTAAAACCAATTCCGTTATATTTCACTCACCTTTAACTTTTTTTTACTAATTGTTTTCTACTCTATGACATTGAAAATAAATGTTAAATCTAATTTCAGTTCATTTATTTTAATCTAAATATAACACTTCATATCCGGATTTTCTAGCCAATTCCTCATATCCGTAAGACCTTCTTAGTCCAGCTGTCAGGGATAAAACTGTAATTAGGTTTATAAAAAAGAAAAAAAAAAGATTACCAAACTATTACGTTATGGCTGTCTCCCTGTATGGCAGTGAATGCTGAACAATCTTCTCAAGGATGAAACGGCGGTTTTAGAGAAAATAGGAACAAAATGTACACTTATACTTAACAACGGGAAGGGACAGTTGAAATTTCTACAGAAGGATGATGAGGATACCATGGACCGAATATGTGAGTAACGACGAAGTTTTAAAGAAAATGGGAACAAAATGTACACTGATACTTAACAACGGGAAGGGGCAGTTGAAATATCCGGAGTACATAATGAGGTAAAAGTGCTTACACAAAATTATACACATTGGACAGATTAAAGGAAAGCAACGCAACTTACCTGGCGAACTTCAGTGAATGCATGGCGGAATTGAAATTATGGCGAAATAACAAAAAGAAAACATTTATTAAGAGCTGCAGAGGACAGGAAGTTGTGGAGAGCCATGATTGCCTACGACCTGAGGGGACAAGATACGTAGAAGAACAAATAATGATATATGAAAATATGTCCCCTTAGTTATCTCCTTACAGATGAAGAAAAGTTTTGAAGCAACAGAAATGTGCTTCTTCATAATAATGCTGAGGATAGCAATGACCAATTATGTGAGCAACGACGGTTTTAGAGAAAATGGAAACGAAATGTGCTCTTATAATTAAGAACGGGATGAGAAAGTTGACATTTCTAGGGTGCTTAATGCGGAAAGATGAATTGAAAAATCTGATATGCACAATGCAGATTAAAGGGAAGAGAAGCAGAGTAAAACGACACATAACAATCTGCTGTAACCTAGGAAAGGTTACTGAATGAGGAATAACCAAAACGGAGGTTGGAAATGAAATGCTAATCTTTATAACATCAACAAAATACAATACTCGCCAGCGTCGTGAATAGGTAAACCACTGCTCGTGGTGAACTACTTAGACTGGATATTACCCACTACTTACAACAGTGTCCAATGTATTTATGAGGATTGGGATATACCCATTAGTGTTTTATAGGTACGCTATATAATACTTTCTTTCTTTCTTTTTCTTTCTTTCTTTGGATATTTTTCCTTCCTTCTTTCTTTCTTTCTTTCTTTCTTTCTTTCTTTCTTTTGTAACCTAGAAAACATTACTGAATGACGAATAACCAAAACGGAAGTTGGAAATGAAACGGTAAACATCAACAAAATACAATACTCGCCAGCGGCGTGAAGTAGGTAAACCACTGATAGTGGTGGACTACATAGAATACTACCCCCACTTACAATAGTGTTCAACGTATTTATGAGGATTGGCACACACATATTAGTGTTCATAGGCACGGCATGTAACACATACTTAATGACTTTTAATAAATGGATGGCAGAACAGGGTTTAGGAGAAATAAAAGAAAGACAACGTTCATTAAAAGCTACAGAGGACAGAAAGTTGTGGAGAGCCATGAGCGTCTACGTCCTGAGGAGACACAACACATAGTGAAGAAGATACATTTGACATTATAAATGGTTCAGTAAAACGGAAATTCCTTATGAATGATTGTAATATTACTCAATAAGGCAAACTCCAGGGAATCCAATGATATCCAAATTAATTGAAGTATTTTCTACAAAATTAGATGTGCTCTGGTGTAGTGGATACCAACACGAAAAATGATGACCTTTGAGATAATTTCGAATTCCATTCGGGTTCATTATACTTTCTTCCACCCAAATACCGTTTGGAAAAATACGAATCCATCTCTTCTCTCCCCAGTTATGGGTTAAATACCAGACTAGGCCTTATAACCTTGATTGGCAACTAGTCTAACACAGCAAAAAATGGCAACCTAATGCGAGAAAATCTTCTTCTGCCAAATGAACCAAAAGAGACATGATCACCCAATCGTGTATCTCATGGCGCTTAAATGACAGACACTGATATATAACTAAAATTTCTTTTTTATATACCGTATCACCCATCGTGTGTCATCGCATCTTTTAGTCTTTTGTTGATCTAATTAAAATATGACCATTTAGAATTTTGTCGCTCTTCTCCAATTCGTTCACACGACCTCGTTACGTAACTGGGTCAATATATCCTGTGAGTGTTAGCTTTTCTAGGCCTCTGTCCTCACAATTTCTATTTGAAATCTCAACTGACACATTCTCTTTAGAACCCCAAATGACAGAATGCGTTTATACGTATCATTTAGGTTCATATTCTTTTTAAAACTTCCTCTTTGCTCACAAGTTCTACCTACCATAATCTCAGTATCCGTCGTTTGAACCATATTGCTTCAGATCCCTCCTTCATCTCCAAGCATTCAATGCCGTGTATTATCTAGTCCCCTTTATGTTTCTGTATAGCAGATCATCACGCTTACCTTTGTTTCTAGCAATATTTTCCCATCCCTTTATATTTGCTCAGTTTTTGAGATTTAAATGTTTACATTAATACACTTAACTGATAGGTACATTTCTGTATATGTTTAGTTTTGACCCCACACGTACATAGATCAAAACAAGGTCATGTCTCTTGCTGACAGAATTCATTCTCTCTTCTTTCAGTTAATAATCATTTATACAGTCAACGACGACATTATTCGTACACCCATCAATTTTTAATATTTTTTATCCATTTTTCAGAATCTAATGCCAGGTATTTTAGGATGTTAATAAACACAAAAAAGAATATAAACATTTAATCTCAGAACAATATGTTAAATACAACAGATTTGACAGGCGAATTATGCAAAATAGGAAAAGACAAAATTATTTGTACAGTATAAAAAATAGAAATTTAATGAAGTCACTGTGAGGCTTCAGGAAAAGATTACAGTTTACCTATGGGCTTCAATGAGTCCTGACTTGAATCCTATTGAGAATCTATGGAAAGAAATGAAAATTTGAATAAATCGTCTGTCACAAATAAAACCATTGGGAATTAGAACGTGTAACCTTTGAAGAATGAAAGATAATCCCAGAAAAGACCTGTTCAAATCTCATCAAAAATTTAGAAAACGATTGCAGAAAATTATAAAGATGAGAGCCCATGCTATCGAGTATTAATATTATGAAAAATGTCCAATTTTTTCTAGTTTATATACTTTACGAATAAATTTGTATTTTACTATTTTACATATTTCGCCTGTCAAATTTATTGTATTTAACCTGTTGTTCTGAAAATAGTTTTATATTTATGTAATTTAATTTTTTTTTTTTGCTTATTAACATATAAAAACCTGGGATCATACGGGCATTAGATTCTGAAAAAAGGATTAAAATATACAAAATTGATGAGTAAACGAATAATTTTGTCGTTGACTGAAAATGCTTTCTTTTACCACTTGGTCTCAATTTTATTTCTGCATTCTTTCCCTGTATCAACACATAATTATTCGCCTAGCTTAAATCAGTAACACTATACCTTGACTGGTCATTGGGATATATATTGTGTGACCATAAGTTGCATAAATTATTTCATTGGAGTAGGAGATGTCCTAATTTTAGGAAAAAGGCTTATAGTTAAACTCAGATTTCTAAGAATTGTCAATAACGTGTTCATTTGCTTTAGACTGTAAGTCATACACATGAAACGTGGCATATATATATATATATATATATATATATATATATATATATATATATATATATAAGTAGCAAAATCTTGGTAATCCATATGAAAAAAATCCTAAGGAGGATGAAATACTGAGAGCTCAGTGTTAATTCAGTGTGAATAATTTAATTTAAAGAAAAACAGACCACTTCAAGGCTCCATTGTAATAATTTATTTCACCAGAGAATTTTATTTTTCTCTGGATCTTCAGACTTCACTTTCAAAAGGTGAAACGAAAATGAATTTAAAATTTACTCTTTTGACAGGCTGCATTAAGCTTATATAAGTTGATATAGAGGGTGGTGAGGAGTGGTATGAGAGACATGGTCGAGTTTAGAGAGGGAAGGCAGAGTTTTAAAATTTATTTTTATATTTCTTTTTATTATAATACTTAATATTGAGGAAGGAGAGTGTAAGGATCAGACATTGACTTATTTAATCGGTCAACTCAACGGAAATGATATGAGAAAAGGAAAAGAGAAAAACGGGAAAAAGATTAAAAAAACGGTTAAGAGATGTACGTAAAGAGATAAGAGATGTACGTTTTGGAGGGGTGGTATAGCTTTAGCAATTTAGATAAAAACAGATTTTAACGTTTGATAGAAATTTAAATCTTTAAAAACTCCACAAAGAAAATAAATTTAATACTTGTAAGCAATTTAAATATTCAGCTTCTACACAAATAAATTAGGCATTTAATATAAGTCGAATGCTCTATTATTAACAACAATAATAAAAAAAATAAAAATTTATTAATAGTAATATTGTGAATGACGGTTAAGGTAAAATCTTTATCAGTTAGAGTCTAATTCATGAATTTAATTTGCAGCTATTTTTAGATGGGTAATATGTCTTAATGAAAATGTAGGTTTCAAAACAAGATGGAACAAGTTTTGAAGGTAATAGTAAAAAAAAAATTACTGTTTTTTCATACATACACCACATACATATTTACGTAAAAAAAACCACGTACACATTCATTCATATACAGGTACAATAACCACATAAACATGTATTGATATACATCGGTATATATGCATATACATATACAAATACTTACATATACATTTACATATCTACACAAATTTGAACATGTCTCTCATACCATCCGTCACCACCCACTATGTCATCATATATAAACTTAATACTGCTCGTCAAAAGTGTAAATTTTAAATTCATTTTTCGTTTCACCTTTTAAAAGAGAAGTCTAAAGAACCAGAGTATTATAAAATTCTCTGGAGAAATAAATTATTACAACGGAACCTTAAAAGTGGAACGCTTTTTTTAAAATGATATATATATATATATATATATATATATATATATATATATATATATATATATATCGTAAAAAAAAAAAACGGAGAAAATGGTATATATATATATATATATATATATATATATATATATATATATATGTGTGTGTGTGTGTGTGTGTGTGTGTGTGTGTGTGTGTGTGTGTCGACGTACCGGATAAAGAAACAAAAATTTTCAAAACATTTTCATCTTTATTCAAAAAAAGAATCAGGTGCTTCAACAAATATTTCTAAGGTATAATAATAGAGTAAACTTAACTCTCTAGCCTTGATTGGCAACAAGTCTAGGGGAGCGAAAAATCTAGTTCCCCTGCATCTTGTTTGTAGAGATAGTAATTAATTGAACCCATAAAAAAAAAAATGGGTATTATTATATAAAAATATCCAGGAGCAAGGCCTCCGATGGTGAGGTTTTGAGGAGTGTGGAACCACATCTCAATACCTTAATTGCCGAAATTAAAGACCACAAAACAGAATGTGATTTCTTATTGATATAGAAGTTCCCGCAGCTGTAATATCGCTTTAAACATTGTTAACGAATATCAAAATACAGTGATCTTTAAGTGGATATTTTAAGCATGCGGCACGTGAATACATCAATAAGCCAAATAATAATCTATCCTGGGTATGACGATAAACTACATCCGGCAGGAAGTTCTCTAATCTGGAAGATTTTTTTTTTGTGGAAATTTTTCTTAAAAATATTGTTTTTTAAGTACAATATGACTCATATATAGCACGTGTTTGGGTGCCAGCTATGGGCAAATATTTAACCCCTAAATTGGGATCAAAAAATGAAAGTATAAAAATAAATTTTTCTGGTAAAAATAAATACCAGCAATAGATTTAAAAAAAAATACCACCAGATTTTTATAAATTAAAAAAATACCACTAATGGATTTTTATAAAAAAAAAATACTCAAGCTCACAAGAAAATTAAATTTCGGCATGAAATGACCCATCAGTATCTATATATCCCCCCACAGAATTGCATGTTTACACGAGGCCGAGTTTATCGTGGGTTTTTGAGCCCGTAGGCTCGGCCAAAAATGCCCTTATAACCCGTATAATTGAGATCCAAATATCATTTCTCCCCGAACGAGATTCTGCCCTTCGGCGGAGCCTCGTCCGGGTTCCTTTCTGCTCAGAGGCAGAAAGTTCGACCGTCAAGTCGAGAAGCTGTTGTTGATATGCTGTTAAAAAAACAACCCCAATTAAAAACCATGGCAATAATATATAGCATGTTTATTCTATGCCCTGACACAATATAAGTGTATTTACAGGGTTAATATGCAGTAAGGGATTATGTGTGGCGCAGTGACATAAATAGGTTCCTAATGAGGATCGAGGTACTTACAGTATTAGCAGTAAGCTAAAGTTACCACCTATTGTCCACCAGGGACGCTGCTAACTTGTTCTCTTAGAATCCTTCTAACTAATCTTGCTGTCTTCTCTGTGCGTTCGGTAATCAATCGTATTGGTGTCCTTTCCGAGCAACAATTCAACCTTACCCTCCATCGTAACGGTGACACCAGATAAGCAAATCAAGACAAAAGAAAATGTTTAAAAAACAAAGGAATCATTGCCTCTGATTAATTGAATTTCTTGTGTTCTTTAAAAAGCGGTTTCTTTCATTTAAGTCTAGTTAAGTACGCTGGGCATACTGCCAAAAATAGCGAGCGGTTGACGTCAATAGACACAAAAAGGCTGACCCTATACTGGCAACGGAAAAAAAAAATTAATTACTGTTTACCTAAAAAAACAAAAATGTACATATCTTGTCCGTTACAATGACTGCCAATAACAATCATTTCTTTGTTACAATAAAATCTTTTAAAATATTTGTTCAATTATTTATATTTGAGACACATACATATATACATATATATATATATATATATATATATATATATATATATATATATATATATATATATATATATATATGTGTATATATATAATGTGTGTGAAAAATATATAGAAAATAGGAAAAAAACTCGTTAGGTAAATAATCCAAAAGTTCTTTAGTATTTTTGTTATTATTTTTAAAAAAATAGTGCTCGATACAAAAGTAGAGCATAAATATAATTATTTATTTAAAATATGATTCCAACACGCTACATAAGAGTTCTCATGTTTCAAAACAAGAGCCGAAAACTTCAATATAATTATTTGAATTAAATTGAAATAAAGTACTAAACTCTGTTCCATCTTCAAGCGAAATTTTTTGGGGAATAACTTATTTCTGAAATTTACGTGTTTTATAAGCATATTCATTATTGAAATCAAAATTTCTATGGTAACGGCATAATTGTTTAAAGAAAAAGGGGCGTAAGGTGTTAATAATTTGTATCAATATCTTGGTTACATTCACAGATGTCAAGTCAGGGTAAGGTTCGGGTATCTAAATTTAAGGCGGAAGTTGACATCGCCTAGTCTGGTTCAGTGTGTATGGAGATTTATTTATTTATTTTATTTTATTTTTTTTTTTTCTGAAAAGGTTTTGTGTATATAAAAAACCGTAAATCGCTAACATTTGTTTTTTTTTGACGACTTCATAAAGGGTTATCTTTTTTTGTAGGGGCATTTAAACTATTTATTTTTGTAGACTATGGATTTTAAAAATTATTTTTTATTGTTTGTTTGTTTTTATGCTAATTATTCAATGCAAAAATTTGATGATGTCGGCAAAAAACCGTTAACTCATGTCGATTGTTTAATAGATTTTTTATTATTTAGAAACTTAATAATGTGTAGTTTTTCATGTAGGCATAAAGGGCATGGGTCATCCCAAGTTTTACAAGTTCTAGTTTTGTTTATAATTTTCCATTTTACTTTTCGTGTTTTATTCATTTCCTTCAAATGCCAAAAATATAGATAGAGTTGTCTGATTTCTTTTATTTATATTGTTGAAAGAGCACTTATGCTGCCTCCATCTGGCTTTAAATTCATTCTTCGTAGACCCAATGTATATCATATTAGTATTAGGACTCTCAATGGATGAGATAGTACATTGGTATACCACAGATTTAACGCAACATTTATTTCCCAATGGGCAGTCTTCTGGGTTTCTACAATCACATAATTTTTCACTATTTTTGTCTAATTTAAGTGTAGGGCTTTTATTAATACTATTCAGGCATGGGGGTTTGTTCAGGATTTTATTATTATGTTTTTTTTTTATTATACTTTCTAGATTTTCAGTGCAGCTGTAACTTAATTTTAGGGTGTTTTTATTAAATATTTTACTAAGTCGACTATTCGTAGGAAAGTGTTTTTCAATTAAAGCTAAGAATTTCTGTCTAGTTTAATACTAACCATTTGGTTGAACGGAGGGGTATTTTTAAAAAAAAACACCTTGGATTAAAATTATGGATCAAAACCAGCTTGGATTAAAATTATGGATCAATACCAAAGATGTCATCAATTGGTTTACCAATATTGATAATAAACCTGATTGCCCCCCTATTACAGTTCGATATTGTGGATTACTACCAGTCAATATCGAAGGATCTATTCACGACTGCCCTGGAGTTTGCTGCTGTGTATTCTAACCTGACAAAAGAAGAAATAGATATAATTCTCAGTGCAAAAGAATCTGTCCTCATTCATAATAGGGACCAATGCATAAAAAACAATAATGACCATTTTGACATCACTATGGGATCTTTAGACTCTGCAGAGTCGCGCACCGTGAAATAGATATTACGGACATCGGACTGTATAGAGATGGCGGGCTCATGGTAGCGAGGAGTTCTACTAATTTTAAAATTGATTATTCAATGACGATATAGATTTTAATGCTGGTAATATTTTTTCCAAAAAAATGTATTAATGATAATATTTTTTCTTCAAAATTTCATTTCTGTCATTAAAACCTATATAAATTTAATATGTCGAAATTCTAAGTAGAAACGTACAACAATCGTTAGTCACAGGCTATCAAGATGGAAAAATGTTGTCTCAAGGAATTTCCTGGCTTTGAACTTATATTGGGTCTCACGCTCACCGGGGATTTCGATTTGGATTTGCTTCGTCTTGTTTTACGGCATATCACCCTCAATGGGTTATTTAATGCCTACAAGTTTTTTTATAGCCAGTAATTTTTTTCGAAAATGTATCGTTAATTTTTATTTCCAAAGGCATATTGCTGGTATTTCTATACTTTCATAGTGTTTTGGCCCCTTTTGTAGGGTTCATTATTGTTCATAGCTGGGGCCCTGACAGGTGCTACCACCCCGAGTTAGGGTGGACATGGGAACATCAGCAATTAAGAGGTGGTTCCACGTTCCTCAAACGTTCTGATATAAGGCCTTTGCTTTCGGATGTAGTTTATCGTTGATGGTGAATATCTTTGTTTAAATTACCATATAACAACACTGTGAAGCTTAGGTCAAGTACAGCATAATAAAGCAGTGTTGTTAACGCTAAACATTATAAAACTTGCTGTTTTACAAGCAGATAGACAGAAAGAAAAATCATCATTTTATGAATTGATATAAAATCCTGACTTGCTATTATTTACTCAGTGTGATCTAACGAAATAACGTTTTCGTACTCAGCATGCGTAAACGCAACACAACTCTGTTTCTTTTGTTATTTTTACGGCATATCAACAACTCAATGGGTTATTTAATGACGACATGATTTTCATTGCTGGTAATATTTTTCTTAAAATTTATTGTTGGTAATATTTGTTCTTCAAAATTGTATTTCTGTTATTAAAACCTATATAAATTCAATATGTCAAAATTCTAAGTAGAAATTTACAAGAATCATTAGTCTCAGACTATCAAGATGGACAAATGTCCTCTCAAGGAATTTCCTTGCTTTGAACTTATATTGCGTCTCACACTCACCGGATATTTCGATTTGGTTTTGGTTCTTTTTATTTTACGGGATATCAACATCAACGGGTTTATTTAATGCCCACATAATTTTTATTGCAGGTAATAATTTTTTCTTCAAAAATGTGTTTCTGCTATTTTTTTTTCTCCAAAAAATATATTGCTGGTATTAAAAACCATATTTACACTTTCATTGTGTCTTGACCCCAGTTTGGGTGTGGGGACAAATATTTGCCCATAGCTGGGACCCTAACGGGTGCTACCACGCTCCTCAAAAAATCTGATCAAACCTTTGCTGTCGGACATAGTGTTTATCTTACCGATTATTTTCTGCGACTGTTTCAGTAAAATGGAAAAAGTTGAGTACTTCAAACCTTTTCATTTTTACACACTTTTTAAAATAATCATTCATATTTATGATTGTTATTGCAACACTTTGTTAAGGTTGTTAAGCTCACGTAATTAACCAAGAGATAAAGGAATTTCTAGGGTGTTTTATTGTCGGAAATCTCGCCATGATATTACACAATCATTATCTTAAGAATTACGACTCATCAGAATATTAAAATAGAAAAATCGAGGAATAAACATTTGAAATGAAAAAAAGAAAATTTTAAAACAATATATATTTTAAAGAAGTTTACAAAGTAAGACCTTCAGTTTTTGTCTATATTTACGTATAATTGTATTGTCAAATATGTAATTAATATTTATGTAATTTACAATTGGAAAGTTTAAGTTTTCTGTTTCTTTTTTCTAAGGCATTTAACTCTAGAATAATTTCTGTTTCAAAAATTTCTTGGACACGTAATGAGATATATATTGAAGAATCTGATATATATTTGTCTATATCAAGAGAGAGAGAGAAAGAGAGAGAGAAGCGAAAACAGAGGGTGACATATCTGACGGGCTTATGCAATTGGATGGCAGAACGTGGTCTGGTGGAGGTGACATAGGGACGAAACTTATTGAGAGCTACAAGGGATAGAGGGAGTGAAGAGCCATGATCAACTACGTCCTGAAGGGACACGGCACAGAAAAAGAAAGAAAAATGAATTTTCGATATACATTATTAAACTAACCCCAAAATAAAATTACAGATCAAATTTATTGTCATATGCTGTTGGAGATATATAAAAAGTAATATTTTAGTAAAATTGGTTCAAGTTTGGGGTTAAGATAAAGAAATATGTCAGCAAATCCGACAGTGGGGGACGATAGAATAAACAAAATGTATACTAATGTCTTATTTTTTTTTTATATATGTGTTTAATGAGAGTCTAGACAATTTAGTCTGAAACATACAAGAAAAGTCTGGGGTTTTCTTACCTAGAATTTTGATTGAGTGCTAAAAGAAATAAGAAAAGGACATGAACAACAAAAAAAAAAGAAGAAAATAAAATAAAAGTATCATGGTCTGAAAAAAACTTGTTAACCAATATCAGAAATTTTGGTTGACGTATAATTTGACGAAACTTCCATTTTGAACTAAATACCGAACTAGAATATTACCTATTTGTGTGTATAAAAGAGAAAAAAAAAATAATTCTCATTGGTTTAAAATGAGTGAATTAACGATAATTTGACATTATAATTATTTTTTATTTATTTTTATGAACACGACACCGTGACAGTATAATTATTTTTTCATCTATGTATTTCTTTATGGACACGATAAAACCCTTATGCTTTTGTATTATCTCAAATAAGGGAGTTAATTCGTAATCAATAAATGTTGTCTATCGTTTACCAGCCGTCTTAGGTAAAATCGTTACGAATAAGTAATTATATAATACGCAACATATGAATAAATATTTTTACCGAACGATAACAAAAATAATATCATGAATAAATAAAAATGAGTAAAAATGATAAATAAAACGAAATGACGATATTTATGAAATATGCAGGAGCAGGTTGAAATGAATTTGGCTTCAGAAAAAAAAGTCAAGTAGATAATTTCAAGCCATTAATTTGAAAATGTTTCTAATGGCATTTGAAATAAATAAATACACTGCTTTACGTAGTTTCTTGTCAAATATGTGTAGCTATTAAAACTCACTTTTAAGTAATAAAATCCGTTGTAATATTACAATAAAAATCCATCACTTCTTTAAAAATTGCTTCGTTTACTGATAGAAATATATTTTTCGAGAAATATTTGTGCTTAAAAGCAATAATCAACATTGCTTAATCATCGAAGCACTTCGCTGGTAAAATGTGTAAAACACGCCGAATATAACGACGGTTTCCCTTTTGTCAAGGAGAAAATAATCCTGACGGGAAGCGCATATTATGCTTTGATAAGTTTCCCGGTATATTCACACCAATAGAAGAAAAAATGACATATATAAATAAACGAAGCGTTATATGCAAATAACAATATCTTCCTAAAATAATTTTTCAGATTAATTCTAATATATATATATATATATATATATATATATATATATATATATATATATATATATATATATATATATTTAATTTCAAGTCATTAAAACTTTATCAGTCCATGGTTATAATTTATTTTCCCCCGGGAATTTCTTTTTTTTTTTATTATCAACATGGGCGCTTAAAGCTGTCTGTTTTTCATTAAATTAAATTAATTTCTGATTGATTTAACATTGAGCTCATTTTCAGTCTCCTTTTCGATTATCCATTCACGGATTACAAAAGATTTTCATTACTTATATATATATATATATATATATATATATATATATATATATATATATATATATATATATATATATATACTTTTTAACATGTATATATAAAAAATTTGCAAATTAAAAAATAATAATGTTTTTTTTTTTATTTAATATATATATATATATATATATTGATATTTAGATTGACCTCATATTCTTTAGAAATAACTTTAACTTTTCAGAAAAGATTGAGGTCAATCTAAATATCAAATATATATATAAATAAATAAATTCATAAAAACATTATTTTTAATTTGCAAATTTTCTATATATCAACACACACACAAACACACACACACAAACACAAACATATATATATATATATATATATATATATATATATATATATATATTTCAAACATTTTTGGTTAAATAATTTAGACGTATTATGCCTATTTATTTTAATTTTAATGCTTTCAAATGTACGAATTCATTTGTTGGCGCCTGTAGAAAATTGATTAAGAAAAATTCCAAAATTTTCTTTCAAAAAAGTTTTATTTGCTGAAGTTCTTTTAATCCCTCTGAGACCAAATTCAGGTGTTGCATATCTATGGATATATTATGTGTTAACACCGTAAATGCTTACCTCTATGCAAAGGAAGAAACTTATATGATTTTTTAATTATAGTATTTTAATTTATTATTTTTATATAACATTTTTCTGCTACAAACATTTAAGATCTTTGTTGCTATACTCGTAGTTAATTTTTCGCCCTAAATCTCTTATATAAATGTATTTCATAATTTTAAGTTTTTTACAACAACGCATGAACGACCATAGTTCAATCACAAAAGATTTTGAAAAAAAAAACACTCATGCCCAAAATTTATACAGATATTAGTCGAAATTACATCAGTACCACGTCAAGATAATAATAAGCAAACACTTAAAATTATGTAAGCACTCTGTATAAGAGAATTGCGGTCCAAAATAATTAAATTCAACTACGCATATATATATATATATATATATATATATATTTTTTATTTATTTATTTATATATTAAAGCATTTTTATATTTAACGTTCTTTTTTATAGATACAAGGAAATGCTCTGTTTATAATAAACAGTATTAAATAACATTTACCGGCCTGAATGTCCGAGAAATTTTCATAGAAAATATTCGTCTTTTGACAGGATTCGAACCTGCATCCTATACGGAACCGTCATTTACGCTGACGTGCCTTACCGTCTCGGCCACAAAAGGTCGAATTTACTGCTTATAAACTTCAATCTTCCATGAATCTCGTACATTCATAACTGCTCTGGCGTATCAAATGTAAACAAATGAGGTCATATATTAAGAAATGGACAAAGTCCGACAATTTATTTATTAAAGACATTTTTATGTTTAACGTTTTTTTTTTTTTTATAGATATAAGTATTTAAGTAAATGCTATGTTTATAATAAACAGTATTAAATAACATTTAAAAACTGAATGTCCGAAAATTTTCAAGAAATATTTTTTTAACCATATATATATATATATATATATATATATATATATATATATATATATATATGTTAATAAATTTAAAAATTCTTTTATTTCGTAAGTTTCATTAAAGACGACTTTACAAATACAGCGTTAGAGCATTTTATTTTTTCTTGTCTTTGAATCATTATTATATACCGTACCTATGAACATTAATGGGTATTCCCAAATTCTCATCAATACGCTGGACACTATTATAGTTGGGGATAATATGCTGTCTAAATAGTCCACCACTAGCAGTGTCTTACATACTTCACCACTGGCGAGTATTGTATTTTTTAATGTTATAAAGTTTGCCATTTCCCAACCTCCCTGTTGATTATTCCTGATTCAGTAACCCGTCCCAGGTTACAATAAGCTTTTTTATTTTATCTCCGAAAGCACTGGCCCTATAAAACGGTAGGACGTTTTTTATACACTTTATGTCCAGAAAAGAAAAGAAAAATAAGAGAAAACACGTGGTTACAATAACGATATTTGTAAATCAAAATGAAGTGAAAAAATGACATGCGCATGAAGAGAAACGCCTTGATTGTTCGTTGTCTAGGTCTTTATTTGCTTTGGACAAAAAAGACAAAAAAGTATCCGATGATAATAGTTACTATTACTGTCTTCCATTCTGTATATTCCAGGCTCATTCTCTGTTCTCGCTTTATACTTGATGGCTATAAATTAAGTCTTCATTTCCTTGATGAACCAGTGGGGAGAGAAAGAGTTTTGGCCAATCAGCCATGTTTGGTAATGGAAGCGTCAGTCATTGTCTCACTAATGGTCTACTTAAGATCCAGTTTCAGAGAGACGCTTACTTTTCAGTCGCTATTGTATTTACTTATTTATTGTGGGCTTCATTTTCGAAAATACTTTCGTCACTTTGCATGTAAACAATTTATATCCGTGTTTTTTATCCCTGTTATTGCGAAAAATTCAAAAGGTGCAAATTAAATTGCATAGTGCTGATTTTTACAACACACACACATTTGACACACACATACATATATATATATATATATATATATATATATATATATATATATATATATATATATATGTGTATATTTCGGCAGCAATTTTTCATTGATGTTGTTTCATTAAATAATATAGACAAGTTTTGTCTATTTTTTGGAAAAATCGCCAATATATTGTCTGATAAGCGTAATAAACAAATCATTGAAAACGAAATGAAATCAATTTTAATAATACATGTTTTTAACTCAATCTAAGCTTTCAAAAGAAAACAAAATCCATTATCTCATGATGACTTGTTTACTTTTCTATATATCATCAATGAATTCCGAAACGTTAATGATAGTCTGTTTTTCTTACATGAAAAATTTAAAAATTACTTCTGACTCGTGTATACGAGACGCGGAAAAAAAACAGCTGCCCATATTCAATACTTCTCGTTTTTTCTTTTTTTGTGGTCACGTGTGACGTCAAATCTTGCGACATGATTTTCGATTCCGCGTCTCGTATCCACGAGTTAACTTGCTTTGAAATTTTTATATATTTTAAAAACAGACTATCAATATCGTTTCATCAAATAACATTGTTTGATATATTGAAAAGTATTTGCTATTTTGATAATGGTTTATGTAAAATTAAATTTGAATTTTGATTTAAACAAGTATCAATATTAACTTGATTTCCTTCGCATCTTTCATGGTAATGTTATTAAAAATCAAAAAATTTCGATTGAAACTTTACTTAAAAAATGAATAAACATCGAGAGAGAGAGAGAGAAATATATAAATATATAATTATTATTTATAAAAAATTATAACATAAGTATGTTATAAAAATCAATTTTTTTATAACATAAGTATGTTATATAAAATCACATTTTATTTTATAACATAAGTATGTTAATATATATATATATATATATATATATATATATATATATATATATATATATATATATACAGTGTAACCTCACATATAAGAGGCCATTTTATAAATGGAAACCCGGATATAATGAGAAATTTCTCTGGTCCCAAATTAAAGCCTGTGTTAATGTATATAAAATAGACTAAACCCATGATATAAGAGAAAAAACTGATATAAGAGACATCTTTCCGGTCCCCAAACTCTTTATAAAATATCGGGGTTAAACTGTTTATATATATATATATATATATATATATATATATATATATATATATATATATATATGTCTGTTTAAACTTTTATTTTGGTAGATACAATTTATTTAAATAAATGCTCTAGTTGTAATTAAACAGTATTAATTATATTTATCGAACTGAATGTTCGAGAAATTTCGTAAAAAATATGCGTTCTCCGGCAGGAACCGAATCTGCATCTCACACGGAACCGTCATTTCATCTGATATGCTACAGGTAAGTTTCTGATTAGCAAATTCCAAATTAATGTTTTTAAACACGCAATCTTCGAGGATTTTTCTCGAACGATCCTATCTGCTGACAAAACGCATCTTAACGCAAACCATGACAATTTCCAAAGAAATGGACTAAGTCCGACAAATGATGGTTCCGGGTAGATTCGATTCCTCTTTGAGAATGTATGTATTATGAGTCAACAAATTGGGTAGCTGGATTCCTTGGGAGCTGTCGATGGTTGCGCTCACACGAAGCCACAAGTCGTCGTGGCCGAGAGTTTCAGCGTGTTGGCCTCGTACAAACTGTTGATCACACTAGACAAAAAGCATTCTCCCAGAAACTGTAACTAAGGTACGCTCAGAATAGTTGCAGCATTAAACACAAGTGGGCTGTATTGGTGTTAGACAAACAAAAACGTGCCTGAGCAGGAGTCTGCAATAGGGATTAGCTAGCCGCCATAGTAGACTGGCATCTTCGAAACGGGTGTCTGCTCATTTTTTTTTATTTTTACAGATATATGTATGTATTTTTGGTAAGTGCACGATCATATTTGTACGTGTGTGTGGGTGTGTGTGTGTGTTTAATAGGGTAAAAAACATATGCAATATTTATGGGGAAGGATGTTCAATATCAGGGATAGAGCGTAAGTATATATAAGAATCTTTTCTGACACATTATTTCAGGAATATTAACTGATTTAAAGTTTAATTAATTCGATTTCAAACAAATATTATTTACATTTTATTTAAAATATTGCAGAAAAATTATTTTTTAACACGGAGGAAATAATCTAAGTTTTATCGTTAAGGTATAAAGAAAAGTTAATTTATGGTGAAGACAGCTTTTTCAGTTGATATATCGATAAAATTTACATGTCGAATGTACAGTAAGCGATTTTACATAATTTTTATTACCCGGCAATCTTAGATTAAAAATCTTTAAAAATCAGAAAAATATTCTCCATAGTCTAAAGTTTGATTGCATTTTAGAACAGTCTACCCAACAAGAGAAATAAAGGGTTCAGTTACATATTCCAAGAACCTGAAGAAGACTGGAGCGTACAACGGTCGAAACGTTGTGATAAATATAGCAAAAAAATAAAGACAAAAGTCCGAATAATGTAAATAGTGTACATAATACCTCATCTCAGTAATATAGACAAATACTTAAAATTGTTTAACATTTAATAAATATGGCGACAAAGATGAGGGACAATAGTCCGAATAATGTAAATAGTGTACATAATACCTCATCACAGAAATATAGACAGATACTGAAAGGCCGAAACGTTGTAATAAATATGGCAACAAAGATAAGGACAATAGTCCGATTAATGTAAATAGTGTACATAATACCTCATCTCAGAAATATAGACAGATACTGAAAGGCCGAAAGGTTGCAATAAATATGGCGACAAAGATGAGGACAATAGTCCGAATAATGTAAACTGTACATAGTACCTCATCTCAGAAATATAGACAGATGCTGAAAGACCTAAATGTGTTAATAAATATGGCAACAAAGATAAGGACAATAGTCCGAATAATGTAAATAATACCTCATCTCAGAAATATAGACAAATACTGAAAGGCTGAAACGTTGTAATAGATATGGCGACAAAGATGAGGACAATAGTCCGAATAATGTAAATAGTTTGCATAATACCTCATCTCAGAAATATAGACGGATACTTTACGTAGTTTGGTTTTAGATTTACTACTGTTATCGCTTACTACAATTCAGTAAACTCCATAATTTTAATAATCATTTTATATTTTGTGTGTATGTGTGTGTTTGTATATATATATATATATATATATATATATATATATATAAATATATATATATATATATATATATAAATAATGTGCCGATTTTTGTAAATGCTGATGTACATAAACTTATCTGGTAAATTTAAAGTCAAAGTAACTAATGTATTTAGTCATATACTAATACTATTTATTTATATACGTCAACTAATTAGTAGAAAAAAAACTGTTAAATTCATGGTTGTCAATCAATATGTGAAAACCAGAATTATGCATCAACCGTCGTGTTAAAAATATATTCTTGGGACATTTTAAAATTAAAGTAAAATTTTATTAAGTAAATTGATTAAACTCTAAATCAATAACAAAAACTTTTAGTCATTTTAAATTAGTTTGGAAATATAGCATATGTCGTATTTTGCTGTTCGTATGTATTTACTTTATTAACTGGAAATTAATATTTTTTATATTTTAAAAAAAGTTTCAAGAAAATTCAGCTATCGCATTTCATTGGAGGTACTGTATAGGGCATATTCTGTGTATATATAAATGTTTATATATATATATATATATATATATATATATATAAATATATATATATATGTGTGTGTGTGTGTGTGTGTGTGTGAGTGTGTGTATAAATGTGTATATATATATAAATATTTTGGGGCATATACATATGATGCTTTGGTACACATCATCACTAGGGGGTTTTGGTCTTTCGAAATCATATCTGCTCTCATAATCTTACCACTTCCGGCCATAGGATATCAAAATGTTTTATATCCTTCGGCTACATGTCTTTTCATAACACACCTGAAACTCTATGAGTCTGGAATTATATTAGCGAACATACATCAACAAATAGCGGTTTTCCTGATTCTGCACTCTTCCATATATATATATATATATATATATGTGAACGTTGAAGTCAACATTAAGTGGCAACAGGCTGTTTCTTGCTAGACGGATTCATCAGGCCACATACACGTGTTAACTTCAATGTTAACCTTTATATTTGCTCTATCTCTTATATTGAACACTTTATCCCATAAATATCGCATAACTTGAAACTATATTTTTTCATACATAAAAATATATGTCTGTGTATGTGTATGTATGTCTGCGCGCGTGATAATATATATATATATATATATATATATATATATATATATAAATATGGGGGTTCCCGAGTGATCCTGTCGAAGCACTTATAGTGCTGAAACATGTTTGCATTTATGTAGCTTTTTTTAATATTTTTTTTATAATTGCTAATAAATATTATTAATATCTGTCCATATCTCTGAGATGAGGTATTATGATTACTTAGATTATTTACATTATTTGGACTGTTATCCTCATTTCATTGCCATATTCTCAAAATTTTAGCTGTTGTATGCACCGGCTTTCTCCAGGGGATAGGAATAAAAGAAAAATTGCAATATGGTCACTGGAAAAAAATGGTTGCTGAGAAATTAGGTCTATATGTCCCCAAAAATACATCTACAGCTGTCCTCAAGATCGCATGGCCTAGTGGAAAAAGGCTTTGGTTTGGGACGAGTCCCAAAGAGTTCCATACCAGACCACATCCGTGGTGAACGAAATTTTGATAGTTGAGTTAAAGGGAAATAACTGAGACATCCGGCATGACATGTGCAACTAGAAAGATTTACACCAGGGAACGAAATAAATGATTTGGTCCTAAATTCAATTACCTGAAGAAGGCCGGAGCGTACAACGGCTGAAACGTTGTGAATATGTCACTGAAGATAAGGATAGCAGTCAGAACAATGTAAATAAGTAGTATTCAGCTCTACTCTTTATTGAATATTTTTGAGAATTATAAGTTTCGGACACTGGAATTAACCTACGTCACACTATATATATATATATATATATATATATATATATATATATATATATATATATATATATATCAATGTGTGAGTTAGTTTTGTCTGATGATCCCAAAACGTGCAACCCATCCAATTTACATACTCATATCCATACAACTGAAGTGTGTGCGTGTGTACATATATATATATATATATATATATATATATATATATAAAGTCTGGTGAAAATCAACACTTAGAGGCCTAAGTGTTGACTTCTATATTTCACTTTCATTTATGATAAGATCTATCTCTGATATTGAGCACTTTATCCCATAAATATAGTACACCTTAAGACTATATTTCTTTATATATATATATATATATATATATATAATATATATATATATATGGATATATATATATATATATATATATATATATAATTATTTTTTATAAAAACAAAATTATAACATAAATTTGTTATAAAATCAATATTAAAAATATCCACGCTCGGTGTCTTATTAAGTGATGATGTTTCATTTATCTTCAACATCATCACTTGATAAGAATTCAGAATTATTAAAAACAAAATGGCTATTTTCGTAGTGATTTTATAGCATATTTATGTTATAATTTTTTTTTTAAAAAATAATTATATCTGCTCTAATTTTATATTGAGCACTCTTTTAAGAATAGTAATTGTTGGTCATTGAATTCATTCTGTATATTTATTATATACTTGGGTATATATATATATATATATATATATATATATATATATATATATATATGCATTTTATTTTTATTTAGATATATACATAGTGAAATCAGCATTGTTACATATCTTGCTTTTTTTTTCTTGTGATGAAATATATTTTCTTTGTAACAGACGCAACACGGTCTTTGTGTGTTTCGCTCTGTTCCATTTAATGAAGCTGGTCGATGTGCATCTTTGTCGCGCGAGACTCATTCACTCACCTGATTCACGTCGTCTCTACGCGTTTCGTTGTTCCAGCTTCTAATAACATAAAACACTTTTTTGTTCGTTCATGTCGTTTTCTTTAGTTGCTTTCTTGTCGCTATTTCAGATTCTGTCGGACTGTGAATACATTTAACATCAAGAGAGACGTCATTGAGGATAAATAATTGTTTCTAGCCGGTAGAATGAAAAAATAAAAATGATTAAAATTAAAAAAAAAAAAAAATATCCAAACATGTGGCAGGCAGGAAGCGGAATAAACTGTCAACAATGACGATCTCGACGCCTAGCCAACTTGAACAATGAATGCACTGACATCGTTTGAGGTGATTAAGCACAAAGTGAACGAGATCACGCCGTTTCTCGCTGTGCAGCTGCCATTCTCGTTACTTCCCCGATTAAAAAAAAGAAACCTTCAATTTTCAGTTCCCGGATACATTACTCTATCTCCATGTCTCTCTCTATTTTTAAATAATTTCGCTCCATTTGTCTGATATTCTTTTTCTATGGACAGTGTTTTCTCCGCTAACTTCCATCTTATGTATCTCTAAGTAAATCGTGTTTTTTTTTTTTTCAACTCTCCAAATCCATGTTCCGTCATCCATTTACACAATCTCGTTAGCTACGGTATTCACTGATTTTGTCTGTCTTTCTGGTCTTCAAAATGGAAGTGTTAAATTTTACTAAACATTTATCCTCGTTTGGGCCTTAAAGTTTCAACAGTGTTTTTATTTTTCGAGGTATAACAGTTATTTGTCTTTTCATTTCCTCTAAAAACTCTTCGTTACCCACAGGTTCAAAGCCTGCTTTCCACGGCATCCTTCTCTAGAATCATATTTTTGTTGACTCAAGCCTGTTCTTCATCTAAGCCTTATGGAAGGGTTTATATTACATAAAGATTTCAGCATTCTTTGCTTTGTTTCTAACGAAATGTTCTTGTTACTAACTTGATTGTTTTCATTGTATTTTATTATTTCAGATATATTCAAAATAGGCATATTTACCTACCTCGCTGTCAGTTTGAATTTTATAAACCCGTATAATATTAGGCATTTCGTTCCGGAAAAATTATCACTTCCGTGTTAAAAAACGCACACATATCTACATTATCAAAACAATCACACACATATGCCCACACACACACGCACGCACGCACACACACCTTTGTGAAAATTAATTGAAACAACAGTTTTAGTTTCTTTTCTTTCACCATTCGGTCAGTTTAGACCCACTGGAGTGACAGAGTGTAATTAATTTCTATTTTGTCCTCAGATTGGGTCAATTGCAGTGATTTGCAGTAATAGGAACCTATTTTCACGATTTATGATGAAATTGGTTTGGTCTTGAAGAATATTGCGTCATCCGTGATTGCACCAGATTTTTATTATGCCCGAACACATATTGTCTTGACTGTCGGTTAGTTGTCTTACTGCCAAGGTCTACGATGGATGTTACTCCAAGGAAGCATGCGAAAACTGTAACACTGTACGAACACAGTGGCAAGCCTTACCAGTGAGCAAATCAAAGTACTATAGCCTAAATGAAAATCCCCTGACTGAAATTCAATCGAGAATCTTTCGTCATTTTCAAAGGAACGACTTCATGGAATGGACATACGAAGTACAAATATGTGAACTGGTTCATGATTTAAAGAAATAAACTGGTGAAAACTAAATAACACAGAATTATGTATATATATATATATATATATATATATATATATATATATATATATATATATATATTATCAGGCAAAAAAATCCGCTTAGATGAAACCATGGTAGGTTTGTCTGGCTCTCTAATTTGATTATATATATATATATATATATATATATATATGTGTGTGTGTGTGCGTGTGTGTGTGTGTATGCATTGATGTTTGACCTAACATGGCGTTTTTGGTTTACAAAAAAATAGAAACAGACATTCTCAGGGTTTGATAGGAAATAGGGGGAAGCTATCATCTTTATCGCATCTGTCATCATGTTACTAAAATTGCAAATCTTTTTATTTTATTTTAAATTTATTCAAATTCATTTTTTTATGTTGAGTCCAAAAATAAATCAAATGCTCACTACAAATATTATTCCCAAATGAACAATTAAAAGAATATATGGAAAATTTACATTCTTTTAAAATTGATTCCTCTTATTTGCCTGAAGAATGTCACGAGACCAGAAACCCATTATTTCAAAATATTAAAACTTATAACATATAATATACGCACTAAAACAAATCTAAATTATAAACCAAAAACATTTGCGGTTTCTTTCTTTTTAACAAATCATAAAATCTATGTTGTTTAATATCTATCTCCTCTTCTCTCTCTCTCTCTCTCTCTCTCTCTTCTCTCTCTATCTATATCTTTATATATATATATATATATATATTGGAACACAGTCTAATCGCAAAGCCGATTTAATTCCAGTCTCTTCATTATATTTAAAAAAAATACTCCTGGAAAATGTGAATCCTCTTCTTCTCCCTCCAGCTATGGGTAAAATTAGAGGACAGACCCTGGGTTCTATAGCCTTGGATGGCAAGATGGTCTAGGAAAGGATAACTCTGAATTCAAAACCTGCGGATGGTCGTTTGGGAAACTGTGGAACGTAGTGCACCAGGTCTCTGTATTCGTCCCTTCAAAAAATGTGGATGGTCCTGCACGAAACCTTCACCACTATAATCAAATCTCATGTGCTGTTGTCATCATGTCGGTTTCCTGGAAACTGATCTGCTTGACCCTCATACGTTGAATTCGATGGAAGAGTCGACTATATATATATATATATATATATATATATATATATATATATATATATATATATATATATATATTTAACATTATAAATATTTTTACATTTTTTATAAAAATAATATTTAAAAATAAAAATAATTTTTTTAATAATTGAATTTGTAAAGTTATATTAAAGATTTTTTAAAAATTAAAAAAAATTAAATATAATTTTTTATAAATTTATTTTTAAAATTAATTTTTTTATATATCTAATTTCATTGTTTATTACCTAAATAATAATTTAAATTTTCCAAAAATTTTTAAATATTTATTTTTATATTTATTTGGAATAATTATTTTATTTTTTTTTATTTTTATTTTTTTATCTTATTTTTTTATGTGTTTCAAAATTTTTTTAACCTAATTTTAACAATTAATTTGAAATTTATTCTGATCAATTCAATTTCTTTTTTGTAAATTTGCAAAAATATATTTTTTTATATTTTATAATTAATAAATTATAATAAATAATTTATAATAAATGGGCTTTTTTCATATTAAATATTTTTATTTATGAGTTTTATTTTTTTTTATTTAAAAAAAAAATTAAATTTATTTAATGTAATGGAAAAATAAAAAACTTTTTAACCTATATTAATCAATCGAAAATTTATATCTTCTTTTTTTTATATATATTATTTATTTCATAATTTTTTTTTTTATTTAAATAAATTTATATATAAATTATTATATATATATATAAATATTATATATTATATAAAATATATATATATATATATATATATATTTATATATATATAAATAAAGATCAATTAAATAATTTATTTATATTATATATTTAATTATTTTAAATATAAAATATTTATATATATATATATTTATTATATTTTTTATATATATATATATATATTCTATATATTTTATATTTTTTATATATATATATATATATATATATATATATATATATATATATATATATATATATAATAAAAAACTAAAAATATATAAAATTTCATCTCTTTCTGTTTAATGTTCAGTTAATAAATGAATGTTTAAAAATTTTTTTTTTCATGTCAAAATTTTTTTTTTTAAAATTTTTAAAAATTTATATATATTCAAAAATTTGAAAAATAAAATATATAAAAAAAAAGATGGATATAATAAATATATATATCAATAAAAACAAAAGCAAAAATTTATATTGTTATGTCATTTAGATGTTGTTTTTATTTTCTATGATCCATATTTTTGATCATGATTTTTTATGGGGAATTTATTTTAAACCTTCTAAAAAGAAAAAACATTTAAAATTATTTTTAGAAAACAAAACGTTTAATTCAATAATGAATATATCATTTATTTTTAATTTATTATTTTATTTTTTAAGATAAATTTTATTTTTAATTTAAATTTTTCATTTTTTATTTTTTTGAAAAATTTTTGTTTCAAATATAGATCAAAAGAATTTCCATTTTCTTTTTTTGTTTTTATTTTATTATGTCTTTAATTATTAATTAGATAAGTGATAATTTTAATTTGAAATTTTTGCATTTTTTTAAAAATTTTTAAAATTGCATAATTCCATTAATGATTTAATTGCCAAAAAAAGTTGAATTCTGTAAAAAAAATAATATGCATTTTTTATATATATTTGTTTAACAAATTATATATTTATAATATTTATATATTATATATAAATATAAATATATATATATAATATATATATATATATATTTCATTAAACATATTTTTCTTTTTAATGCATTTTATTTTTTTCATTTTTTTTTTAAAAATCTATAATAATAGTTTCTTTTTTAAATGTTAATATTTTTAAATATTTAATGTTTATCATTTAAATATTTATTATATATTTAAATTATTTATCAAATATTTCATCTTATGAATTTATTTGAAATAATTTAAAATTATTTCAAACATTAAAAATTATTAAAATTAAAAATAAAAAATTTTTTAAGAATTCTGTATTTAAATTTACCTATTTTTTTTTTGATAAGAAATATTTTTTTGAAATTTATTTATTTTTTTCTTAAATAATTTATCAATTTATATTATTTATTTTCTTTTAAATTTATTCATTCGTTTTTTTTGAAATTAAATAATATATAAATATTGTTTTTTTTTTTTTTAAATGGTTAAAAATTTAAAAAAAAGGAAGATAAATATATATATTTATTGGCTATAGAGAATATCAAATTGAATTTAAATCGCATAAAAATTCATATATCATAATCAAAAAATGGAAAATGGTTTTTTAAATAATTTTTATTAATATATCAAAAAAAAAAATTGATTATTTATATATTTTAAAATTATATATTTTTCATATTTTTTATTTTATTAAAATATGGCAAATATATATTAAAAATGTATATTGTATAAATATTTATTTTTTTTTTTTTTTTTAAATAATATTATTTATAATTTATTTATTAATTAAAAATTTTTCAATCCTAATTTATATTATATAGAAAAGTTTATTTAAAAACTCAAAATTTATTTATACAGGATAGAAATAAAAATTATAAATTGTTTAAAAATATATTGATTAAATAAAATAAAAAATTATATGTTTTTCAAATCATCATTCTATAAAAAAAATTTTATATTATTCATATTCAAAAATTTTTTTGTTTTAATTATTGTGTGGAATTTACCATATTTTTTATATTCAAAATTTCTATTTATATATGTTCTCATTTTTGATAATATATAAATTAAAAAATAATTAAAAATCCTTAAAAAAATAAATTTATTATAAAAATAAAATTATTTTTATTTTTTTTTAAAAATATTATAATTTAAAAATTTGTAAATATTTATTAAAATTTATATTTATATTTTTTATATATTTATATATATATAAATATATATATATATATTGATTATAAAATTTAAAATCATGGATTTTAATAATTAAAGTTTCCATATATTTTATATATATATATATATATATATATATATATATATATATATATATATAATCCATATTTTTTATTTTAAATGTTAAAGAATAATTCCTATGAAAAAAATTTTTTTTATTTTTTGGTTATAAAATTTTTGATTTATTATTTTATTTTGAAAATATATAAAATATAAAATTAATATTTTATATATATATATATATATATATATTTTTATATATTTTATATATATATATATATATATATATATATATATATTTATATTAAAATATTAAAAAAAATATAATTATTTATTTTATTTTTTTTTTTTTTATTTATATATTTTTTATTTTTATATATATATATATATATATATAATAATATATATAATATATATATATAATATATTCTATAATATTATTTCTGAATGAAATCCTTAAATAACATCTCAAAATTTGGCTTAAAAGATTATTAGCGTCTCTGCAAGAGCGTATTGAATAATTGCAAACCCTCTATACCTCCTTTATTCAACCAGTTCGAAGTCCTGACCTCCTCTACCGACAAATGCTGAATGCATTTTCAAAAATTTTCATTCAACTCAACGCTCGACTCTTCAGGTGTAATACCCGACTTAAATCTTTAGAACTGAGGCCATATTGAGTGGGTTAAACATAACCCCATCTTTGGTACTGGGCATTATATCTCCAATTTAGATCCCCCAAAAAAGCTAGTGGTGGAGATGGGATACCAGCCATTGTCTTGAAGAAATGCGCGCCTGAACTGGCGCCCGCCCTTTCTAAACTATATAACTACTGCCTCAAGGAATCTTGTTTTCCTGACTGCTGGAAGTCCTCTTCGATTGTTCCTGTCTTCAAGAACTCTGGCGACCCCTCTGACCCTTCCAATTACCGTCCTATCAGTCTCCTACCCCTCTTCGGCAAAAAATCTTTGAAGCCCTAATCAATACCGAAGTGGTTAACCACCTCACATCCCATAATCTGCTCTCAGACAAGCAATATGGTTTCCGCTTTGCCCGATCTACAGCTGATGTGCTTACAATCACTGAAACAGTCTACCAAGCTCTTCAAAATAACGGGGAAGCCCGTGCCGTGGCCCTAGACATCTCCAAAGCATTTGATAGGGTTTGGCATGCCGGCCTTCTTCGCAAGCTCCAGGGTTATGGCATTACGGGTCGATTGTTTGACCTAATACAATCATTCCTGTCAAACCGTGAATTGAAGGTCGTTCTCAACGGATTCTCCTCCAGTTCCTATCCCACGAACGCAGGTGTTCCTCAAGGCTCCATCCTAGGCCCCACTCTATTCCTTATCTACATAAATGACCTTCCTGACGCCATAAATTCCCAAGTTGGCATCTACGCGGATGACACCACAATTTATTCCTGCCTCAAAAACAAATCTAGTGTCGCTGACAAAAAACTAACCTGGCCGTGCGTCTCGAAAAGGACCTCCAATCGGTTGTGAACTGGGGCAGGAATTGGCTGGTCAACTTTAATGCCTCAAAAACAAAACTGCTCTCTATTAATCACCACAGAGATCCTTCCCTGCCCCTCCATTAGAATGTCTGACGCTCAACTTCTCGAGAGCAACTCTCTGCGGCTGCTCGGTCTCACGTTGACGGCTGACCTGAGATGGAACAAATACATTGAGTCAATTGCTTCGTCCACCGCAAGGAAAGTTGGCTCCCTGTGCCGCGCCAGGAAATTTTTCTCCCCGGAATCGATCCTCCAGATCTACAAATCAACAATTCGCCCTTGCATGGAGTATTGCTGCCATATATGGTCTGGAGCCCCTTCTGTTTGCCTCAGGGTTCTTGATAGGCTCCAGAGGCGGATATGCAATATAATTGGCCCTGATCTGGCATCTTGTCTACAGTCACTTTCTCACAGACGCGCCGTCGCCTCTCTCTGTCTGTTTTACAAATACTTTCATGGCAATTGCTCCGAGGAGCTGCATTCGCTGGTTCCCAGACTTCATGAGTTCAAGCGCCCTACGAGGCTGGCATCCTGCTCTCACCCCTTCACTGTCGAAACTCCTAAATGTAGCCGTCTCTTCTACTCCAATAGCTTCATGTCTCGCACCTCTCGCCTGTGGAACTCCCTTCCCTATTCCAGTTTCCCTGAGAGCTATAATCTCCAACTATTCAAATGTAATGTCAATCGACATCTCCAGTTGCCTTGATCTATCCACTACCCTTCTCCTCATCCTTTCTTCTATCACTCCTATCTGATCTTGCTCCAAATTTTCTGTAACCCCTTGCGTCCTAGTGGCTTCCCGCCTTGCTTGGGGTGAAACGCTTAAAAAAAAAAAATAAATAAATATATATATATATATATTTTATAAATTATATTTAAAGGAAAAAATTTATATTATATATTTTGAAATTGCTAATTGTAATTAAAAACTATTTTTTTTTTTTATATTTTTTAAAATTTTTTTTGGAAAACCCATGGGAAAAATGAATCCAAAAATAGAAACAAAAAATTCGAAATTCTTTAAAAATATTAAAAATTTTTATGGAAAAAAAAATGTCTGTTGAATAAATCCATTTGGATATTTTATTCGAAAAAAAATGTAAATCAAATATTATCAAAAAATTTGAATTCAATCTTTCGTTTTTCACTGCATTTCATCATAATTATATATATTATATATATATATATATATATATATATATGTTTATAAATAAAAATCTGTAAAGTTCATTATTCATTTTCATCGTTTCATTTATTCTCTCTGATTATCTTCAAAAATTGGAGAAGAATCCTTTAACCTCATTATTTATTCTAAAATCATAAATTTATAGAAACAAAACAAACTAACCCATATGCATGGCAAAAAATTATTTTTTATAATAAAAAAGAAAAACTTTCTGATTTTCAATAATTCTGCCTAATCTTTAATTTTTACTTTTAAACATTTTGATTCAAAAATTATCTGCGACCCATTAAATAAATAATTGATTATACAATTAAACTTTAACTTTCTTTAAAATCTTTGTTCCCAAATTAAGAAAATGAATAGTGTACTCTGTTGTTGATTTATGGTAATACAATCTCAAAAATATCATTTCCGTTCTATAATCTTTTCTTTTAAAATATTTGAAATTCTTATTGAATATAAAAATTTAAATAAATCAATAATTTTTTTAAAAATAAAGAAAATATCTTAATATATATTGGTTTTATATAATATATAAATCTATCCTATATAGCATATCATAATGAATTTTCCATTTTTCACTGAAGCTTGATGTTTTCAATAAAAAAGATAGTCCTGGGTACGGATTTCCCTACAATCTGGATGGTAATTTAATTTTTTCTTGAAAATGAAAATCAAGATACTAATAGCATGTTGAACCGTTTTATTTTTAAAAATTCAATTATGTTTGATGACAAAGAAATCCAATCAAAATAAAACAATCTCCTTCAACTATTTAAATAAATATAAAATAACAAAATCCTTTTTTTTTCACATGACCAATCAAAATTTTAAATCGGTCCCATATCGAACATTTAAATTTTAGTCCAACTTAAATAACTGTTTAAATACCTCAAAATAATTAAAGATATATAAACCAGGGGAATTAAATTTGGGTGTAAAGGTGAAACTGGCAATGATTCCTCAAATTGTTTATTAAGACCAGGTTAAATTCCCCTTGGGTTTTTTCTCACTTTAATTAAGTTTTTTTGAAAGACAAATTTTTAACTTCCCCCACCTTTGGGTTAATTAATGTCTTTTTGTTGAAAACCATTAATATTTGATCTCTGGATATTTAAAATCTTGACCTCTTCTTTAGATTTCGGTAAAAAAAATCTGCAAATGGTTGATTCAAAGTTAAAGCAACGACAAAAAATCAAATTATATGACCATAAAGCCTGACAGTTCATTTTATTTTAATCTTGAAATCGTTCAAAAAAAATAACAAAAAAAAAGGTAGAAAATTAAAAATTTAATTGGTTCAAAAAGATGAAATAGTAAGTTTTTGGAGAGAGAACATCAAAAATCAAATTTACGTAAGAAATGAACTATTTATAACTATATTTATTAAAACTACGATTTATGAATCAATTTTTTAATTTCTTAAAATTAAAAATCAAATGTAGGATTGTTTAAAAAAATTTAAGAAATCTGGAAAAAATTTTTTTTTTTTATGTTCCAGAAAGTTTCTTACCATAACTTCCAAAAAAAATTTTTAGAGAATCTGATCAATTACCAATGAAATTTGAAAGTCATATCTGGATTGAAAATAATTTAAAAAATCTAATTTTTTGTTTTTGATAAACTTAACAAAGTTATAATTAAAAATGATTTTTTCCAAAAAGGGATATGAATTGCTAAATATATTTAAAGCTTTGATATAAAAGATGTTCAGATTTTCGATAAGCTTCAGTCCTTAAATTAAAAATATTTTACAACCCTAATACTCGTCTTTCACGTATACAAAATCGACTTGAATTTCAATAAAATCTAATTTTTTCTATTAAAAAAAAGATTCTTTCACCTTCCCCAACTGTTTTTTGATTATATTAACTATTTCATTGAATTTTTAACATCTATCTTCCATAATTAAATTAATTTTTTTTTAAATATATATATATTTAATAAATTACAACCTATTTAGAATATTTATTTGCCTTAAAATAAAATTGGACCTTTTAATGTATGAAAAATAAAAAATTAAAAAATTTTTTCTTTGAAAATTTCCAGATCTCATTGGAGATACTATTTAAATGTTTTTTAATTGGCTCCCAAAATTAAAATTAATAAATTAAAAATCATTATTGAAAAAAATTAACCCCTTTTCAGAATTAATATTCAAAAGAAAAATCCCATTTGAATGAAAAATTCTTACACCACTTTTTAAAAAAATAAGAGTAATTATATGTAGCAAATAAACATATTGTCTAAAATTACCTTATATTGAGGATCGAACTCAATTCAATGTAAGTCAAAATTGATCTAAATTCCAAAAATAAAGGGATTTTAAGATGGAAAAGTTCCAAAGAAAATTTTCTCACTTGAAATGATTGAATAAAGAAATTCCTGAATCGCCCGTTGTTTAAATTCATTTAAATTGAAAAAATATTAGAAAGAAAAATATAAATTAACTATATCAATATTCTTTATATAAAATCAGTAATCTAATAAAAATGTTATTTAAACATTCTTTTTCTTTCTTTAATTGTCAAAGGACGTTTTTGATTTGAAAAATAAATATAAAACTTTTTTTCTTTTTTACAAATAAATAAATTTTTGTCTTTTTCTTATGAAAATAAATTCGTAAAAATTGACAAAAGCTCGCTTTCAATAAAAAATGCGTTTTTAAATGAATCTAAAACCCTCAAAATGAAAAATGTCAGTAAAATTTTTGCTTTGCCGTTTCTTAATTATTAATTCTAAAAAAAGAAAACACTTTTTTCATAAAATTCCTATAAAAAATATTTAAAATTGTATCTCCGTTGTTTGAAGAAGTGTCAAATGTTTGAAATGTCAATGTGAAAAAAAAAAAAAGAATAACCATTTATCCATTTATTTCTGAAATCTGAATCCATGTTTCCTTTGAGGAATTCCCAAAATTTGTTCTCGTTCCAATTTCTTATGTTTATATTTTCTAAGAAGTGAAAAGCCATGTTAAAGGTTATCTAAGAATCAATGAATTTATAATATAAAAGTTTATATATATATATATATATAAAAAGAAGATTTAAAAGAAAAAGAAAAAATGTTCTGCATTTTTTTCTTTTTTTTTTTTTAAATTTGATGGTAATGTTTGAAAGATTTTTTGGGTGAAAATAAAAAAAATTGTGAAAAAAAAAAATCTGAAATTTCAGAAGAAATTTAAAGAAAAAGAAGTATTTAAGAAGAAGAAGAAGAAGAAGAAAAAAAAAGAAAAAAAGAAAAAAAAATGGAATAAAAAAAAGAAAAAAAAAAAAAAGAATGAAGAAGAAAAAAAATAAAAAAACAAAAAAAAACAAGAAGAAAGAAACTCTTTTTTTTTCATATGTAAAAAAACAATTAATTAAAAGAAAAAAAAAAAATTGGAAATACAAAATAAGAAAAAATAAAAAGAGAAAAGAAGAAAAGAAAAAAAGAAGAAAAAGAAGAAGAAGAAAAGAAGAAGAAGAAGAAATTCTTAAAAGATTTCAAAAGAAGAAGAAGAAGAAGAAGAAGAAAAGAAGAAGAAAAGAAAAAGAAGAAAGAAGAAGAAAAAAAAAAAAAAAAAAAAAAAGAAAAGAATTTTCAAGAAGAAGAAAAAGAAGAAAAGAAGAAGAAATTTGAGAAGTTGAAGAATGAAGAAGAAGAAGAAAAAGAATCCAGGTCATTTAAAGAAGAAGAAGAAGAAAAAATTCAAAGATATTATTTATTTTTTATATGAAGATACTCAATTTAATGAGAAGAAGAAGAAATTAGAATAATTTATTTCTTTTCCTCATATTCAGAAAGAATTATGAGATGAAACATTAAGGAAAAAAATGATGAGCAATAGCCAAAAAAAAAATAAATGTAAAACCAAGATTTCAGTTCTTTTAAAAGAATCCAAATGGATATCCGGACTTTTTCTTCCAATTAAATAAGAAGAAAAAAAGAAGACTCCGAAGAAGAAGAAGAAGAAGATATGCATATATATATATATATATATATATATACTGAGTTAAATTCTTGAATGAATATAAATTGCGTCCCAAGAAAAGAAATTGAACCTTTATCCTATAAAAACCGAATGAAGACAAAAGGTTTATATAATGAAGAAATAGAGGAACAGTTTATATCGATTTGCTCACTGTTGTTAAACTATAATTCTTGCATGATTTTCTCGTTTAACATTCATATCTATTCAAGGACGCTCTGCCGATATGAAAAATTCAGTGACAAAGACATTCAAAAGCCGGTAAATGTTAGATAATACTGTTTATTATAAAACAAAATTTATTAAATATTTTATCTAAAAAAGAACGTAAAACATAAAAAAATGTCTTAAAATAATTTATTTATCGGACTTCCGTTTATATCATCAACCTGTGTGACATCATTTGTTTACATTTGGATACGCATTCAAGGTGAATATAAATGTATCCTCTGATTCATGGAAGATTAAAGTTTAAAAACAGTAAATTCTTGCTCTCGAAACGCTCCTCTTGGCTATCCGAACGCAGGGCTCTGACGGCCAAATTCGAATCCTGTCGGAAGGCAGGCGTCAATACTTTAAATGACGGTTTTTGTATAGGATACAGGTTCGAAGAAAAAATATATCTTTTTTTTTTATTTATTTTTATATATATATATATATATATATATATATATATATATATATATATATATATATATATATATATATATATATATATATATATATAACAAGGAAAAATTTGATTATTGCGTCATTTAGTTTTTGTAAAATTTGGATTTTTTTTTTCGGGTGGTGAGGCTAAGGGAGTGTAAAATGTGTTCGTAATCCGTATTGTTCCAAAGGCTTTCGCTCAATTATTTTCATTTTTTTTTTGTTCTGTTAATTACTTTTCATTTTTGTCTGATTAAAATGTAGTTTGGTAGTGTCGAAAGAGAGAGAGAGAGAGAGCGAGATAGATAGATAGATAGATAGATAGATAGAAAGAAGTGTTTGGACTTACATCATAAGCGATCTAATTCGTATTCTCATCGCTTTTGTTTTTGTTTTTGGGCTTTGTGACCTTCGCCATCTTATCAATATTTGCTACTTTCACTTTAAATACGTTACAAATCAAGGAAAATTTATTGAAACGAAACAAGTTCAGTTGACCACTGATGACAATTCCAGAACAATATAACTATATAATTATAATTTCTGTTACGACGATAATATAACTAAAAATCTTTCTAAAAATTAGGTTAATTTGTTTCTGTACAGTTTTGTCAGCAGTATTTCACTCGATTTGGTAGTATAATCTATTTATGATATCATCAAATGAAAATATTAGATATACAACTTCAATATTTATTAGTATCTGAAGAGATGAATTACTTATATGAAGAGAATATTTTTTATTGGGTTGTCGTAAGTAAACTGTTCGCTCTCCTGTGTTTGGCGTTAAAGAGATAAAGGTTTCAAAAATCGTGTTGTCTATAACTTCATACTGGGGGTGGCAATCCACCAGTATAAGCAAACATTTTATCGCTGGTTATAGATGCGCAGATTAATTGCCGGTATCCTCTGATGTCACGATAATCTTCGAAAGAGTCAAGAAAACTTATTATTTCACATAGGAAAACGGTGTCAAAATCAAGGCGAAAGGAAACCGATAAAATTAGAAATTAATGTAATAAATATAAAATAAAATAAAATAAAAAAACGTAAAAGTAATTTAATCTGTCTTTTGATATCGGAGAACGTTACACGGAAGTGTGAAATTGGCTTTGATTTCCGGACTTTTCTTTTATGTGGCAAAAAGCAAATGAAAAAGACAGAAAGAACGAAAATCGTCTTTCCAAGTGTCTTTTCCGGATTTCGATTGTTGAACGTTTGATATTTTCGTTTTTTCATCAGCACCGAAGAGGTACTTAAATGAGACTTACAAAGAGAAACAACAAGCCAATGCAACAAAATAGAGTAACGTTAGATGATACATTTATGAAATGCTAAACTAAACGTTGTGGCTCCATCACTAGCCGCCTACACTACAGTAATCATTAACAGTCATGTCGATAAACAAACACAGCTGGAATGATAAATATTCAGGTTACTTAATTAAAATTTAATTTAAACTTATAGATGGTTTGGCTGATTTTTCAAACAAAACTCTCTAATAAAAATCACTACATTTCAAGCCTTTCGCCATGCTAATACTCTGTATGAGTTCGAACATAGAGCAATGGAGTAGAAGGTTATTTTACAAGCACAAATTATCGTAGGTAGTTTCAACCTCAGTAAGAATACAGTCTTCCAAGCTGTCTTTGTTAGTTTTGTTTTATGGCATATCAACACTTCAATGGGTCATTTAATGCCAACAAGATTTTTATTGCTGCTAATATTTTTTTTTCAGAAAAGTATTGTTGGTAATGTTTTTTTCTTGAAAAATATATTGCTGGTAAAATTTTTCATTCAAAAATGTATTGATAGTATATTTTCCTTAAAATGTATTCCTGTTAATATGGTTTTCACCCAAAATATATTCCTGGTAATATAGTTTTTCCTCAAAAATGTATTCCTGGTAATATGGTTTTTCCTCAAAAATATATTCCTGGTTATAATTTTCTCTCCAAAAATTAATTGCTGGTAATATTTGTTCACAAAAATATATCGTCGGTATTAAAAACTATTTTTTACATTTTCATAGATTTTTTTTTTTTTTACCGCAGTTTGGGGGTTAACTATTTGGCCATAGCTGGGAACCTAACAGATGCAATCATCCCGGGTTAGGATGGACCGGGAACATCAGCAACTAAGAGTTAGTTCCACCACTCTCAAAACTTCCTGATCAGTGGCCTTGCTGTCGGACTTAGTTTATCGCCTTGCCCATGACGCGGATGTAGTTTATCGTCTTACCCAGGACGTCCAGGCTTTGTTCTCCGCTAATCTAAGCTGGTTTTATATGCGATCACCATAGTAGAGCAATGGTTTCAAAGGCAAACAGACATTAGTGTAGTCATTTTAATCCTAAGTGAGAGCCCAGCAAATCAACCCTTGTGCCATGATAATCTAAGCGCTTACCATATTTAAACTCCACTATAGAGCAATGCTTATCAAACTCATTTTGCAAACACATTACAGTAGTGAATCTGATCTTTACTTAGTGCCTCGTATTCTAATCCACGTGCCAGGCTAATCTGAACAGATACTATATGTGACCTCCACAAAATAGCAATGCTTATAAAGCACATTTAATAATAGAATGAGCAAATTTAAGGGAGAGTAACCATCGAAAATAACCCTGGAAATGTCTTTATTTCATCGAGAAATATTTGATTTAAAACCTTTAACAGGATGTTGTAATATCAACTATGAATATGAATGTAGGACATTATTTTAAAAGTTTTGGTGAGCAAATGAGGAAATTAAAAAATGACATGATTTTCTATTTCATTGTAGCATACGTTAAGCGCATGAGAGCATTATCCCAGACTATATATTCTCTTTTTTATTTCTTTGTCATATTTATGTATGTCTTAAGTTTCTCACTAAAACCAAACAGCATTCCTGATATGATTTTTCTTCTGTTTTATGTTGTAGAATGTTCCATTATTTATCTTTGGTTAAGGCAAAGAATATCGAAAATGCTAATTCTCTAACCAAATACCGTTCATAATATGAGTCACATAATTTGTCCCGTAATGACAGGATATGGGATTGGCACAACTGGGTAAGGCGTATTGCTCTGAGAATTACGATTTCACTGTTTGTAAGTTGACACAACATTCTTCACTTAAATCACTTGGATGGGTGGAATGCCTTAGGTTACAAATGTGAGAAAACTTTATTTAAGCTTAATGATTAAATTTAGTGTGCTCCAGTTTCTTCTGGTGTAATGGTTAACAAGTTAAACCCGCAGATCACTGACTCACCTGGTTTTCCATACTTGTTACATTCTGACAAATCTAAGCTACGCTAATTAAATAGGAAATACACGTATAATGAGAGAGAATAATCTTGCTGTACTGCACGAAGCAAATCACTTGTTTTGTTGCAGACTGCATTTCCTTTTGGTAACTGACACTCGGCCTTTCCTTTGTCTATACACTAGATGGATCGCTGTCTTATATCGAATCGGAACAGTTGCCCTCATTGTCTGATCGTAATAAAAAGAAAGCACAATTCTTGCAAGGAACTTTTAAATTTTATTTTCTGAATAGGAATTGTTATCCTGCTTTACGATCAACGAAGAACCTGATCAGTTCCTAGATGGGTGACCGTTTGGGAATACGAACTTCTGTAAGCTTGGAGGTGCAGGTGGTGTAATGGATAACAGTTCAGAATTGGAGATCAGTGAGTTGAGTTCAAATTGAAGTTGGGTTCTTTATATTCATTAATGCGCAACTAACCTTAGGAATGGTATGTATTCACTTATACTCCCTTCTAGCTGTGGAATAATCAGAATGGCTTATCAGTAAATTATCATTATCCACCACAAATTTTTATAATTAAAAAAAAAATTTTCTGCTTCAAATAACCTGCTAAAGGATGATAAACCGCAAAATACAAATCACACACACACACACACATACACACACACACACACACACACACACACACATATATATATATATATATATGGAAAAAAACGATTACAAATTCTTGAAGCCATCGCAATTAAAACCAAAACCCCAACATAATACTGACAGAAACATACATATTTAATAAATAATCCTCCAAATAATAAACACCAACCCCCTCCCAACTACTAATGAACTAATACAATAACACCGTCTATATACTTAAAAATATTATCTATAAAATAAAATAATAAACAGCCTTCTTCAAACCGAAACATCCAGCCATGATGACGTTTAACGACAGACGAAAGCGTTCGGCAAAACCAAAAAGAATAGGGTCTTTTTACAGCAACTTATACCCAAATATAAAAACGTTGGGGGAAAACAAGAAAAACCAGTAAAGAAAAGACATTAAACGGAAAAGTTCCGTAGTCTTTTGCAACATATGCCTCAATATATATATATATATATATATATATATATATATATTCTATAATATATATATATATATATATTCTGTAACTTAAGAAAAGTTCAAGTGACTTATCTTCGTAGCCAACTCAAGAATTTCGCATTCTAAATCTAAGCTAATTCCCTCAATATTATATTTTAACCCTATTTATTTATTGAGGATTTTAGCAGATGTTCTGCTAACCTGAAAAGCAGAAAAGTATTGTAATTTTTTGTTATTTTCTCATTTATTATTATTATTATTATTATTATTATTATTATTATTATTATTTTATTTCCTTTCATTTTTGGTGTTTCCTCATTTTTTCCGGGTCCCGTCCAGAGACCTAAAATCAGAAATGGCATCATGACATTTTCCACTGACCAATTAAAAAAACACACACATACACACACATATTTTACATCGACAAAGCCCTTCGTAAATTGTGAACACTATTCATGAGAACAATTTTTTGTGTTTCTTTAAGGCAGGGGCTTCCAGGAATCCAATACAATGAGTTAACTGGTATCGTTTTCAACCAATCCGAGGGCTCCAACTACAATTATAATAATATAATCTCTAATAATAATGTCTGTCTGATAAACGATCCATAGCTAAAGATGTTGGGAAAATGGGAAATATATAGATATAATAA